>OMLF01023288.1:22658-33825 GCA_900302615.1 Holocentrus rufus
TCTGCACTCTCAAGCCATATTTTGAGAAAGGTCAGATGACCAAAACATCGACATAATAAAAGTGCAGAGTTTAATTTGGTGAGTGCTGGAGTATTTTCATTTTCATTTTCATGATAATTAAGGGGCCTTATACCCTGCAGCACAGGCTGAAAAGGCTTTGGAGAATGCATTTTGTTTGAAGCTCAAAGTTTAAAAAAAAAAGAAAAAAATTTGCCAATTATTTTTATTCTTGGATTATAAAATATGTCAATTATCATAAAATCTACGTGACCCTGGCAGATGGAGAGTGAGAGTTGGTGCATCCTGGCAGTACAAAACCAGAATGAACCAAGCAAACGTCCCTCGGGTGTAAGCCGCGACGTCCCGATTTGCACTAAAATGACACCTTGTAATGGTTGAAAAAGGGGAGCTGACACCTTCAAATGACTCTGGAATATCTGTGATCATTATTGTTGACTTATTTTTAGGTTTTAACACTGTGATATTCTACGCTACTGTTATCAGCTTTTTAAGAGAAAAAACACACTAGTGTCTTCGGTAAAATTGTCATGTCACACACACACACACAGACACTCACACTCACACACACTCAGACACAAAAAGTATGAAAACAGTAGTAGGTGGAAGAGCAAAATGGAACAGAAGCAAAATCCCAACAGTGTAAATACAGTTTAATAAACGTCTGTACAGTATTGTGGCTGCAAATAAAGGCTGCTGGAGCTAATACTAGCAATCAGTGAAACACACACGCACACACACACACACCTGCACCATAGCAGTGTCAGATCTAATAATGTAATCTTGTTCTCCTGTTGCATTGGTATACAGTATGTCAGCATCTGCTAAATGCCTCAAATGTAAATATAATGATATGGAATTCATGACAAGATGTCAGATTTGTAGCGTGCCTACACAACCACTCGCCTCAGCTCCCTGTAACCTCATTCTCTCTCTCTGATTAGCATGTTTCATATCCACTTCTTTGCTGCGTATGTAAGGAGGATCTCTGACTCACAGCAGAAACGAAGCTGTATTCTGCCTCGTGAGATGATTCAATCATATAGCAGCTTTAAAATGTTCCAATCACACCGCACTCAGACAAGCCTGCTCAGTATATCACCTCACGATGGTTGGTTGTATTTAAGTATTTAATTCTACATTGCAATGACAAATGCATTGCTGTGATCACTGTTCACATTAAAATAACAAAGTTAATTACCTAAGGTCAGGTTGAGAGAATTGCCTGTTAAAAGAATGGATTACATACATTTATAATAAATTAGTTCCATTTTGGAGGTGACATACAAAATGATTACCCATTTGGGCTCAAAATAAGGGATGGTGGATCACATTTCTGTCCCATTTGTCAACTCTGAGTGGGAGAAGATGCCTTGGTAAATTTTGGCTGACAGTTCCCAATTTTCAGTTAATGAAAGCACAGAAAACCAATCTCGATCTGAATAGAATACAATTTAGATAGAGCAAACTGTTGGAAGATGAGGATCATCACAAGTGTCACTGCGATGCAGCACAATTTTATGCTCCCTATTGATGTGAATCTCCAAGAAGAAAAACAATATCTAGCAACTCATTGCAGAGATGATAATTGTTGTTCCTAACACAGACTGCACAGTGTGTGGGTGTGTGATTAACCAGCTTGGCTTGAGAGCTGGCACAAGGGCCGGCTTCGGCAAAAACACAAAGGCTACACGACAGTATGGTAAGAGAGTTTTATCTGTTAACACATGTGGGCTGCAGTGTAACTTAAATCAGACACCGAACACGACATATTTTATAACAAATTCTACTTTGGCGCTCACTGGTGGTGTATAAACACCACCATCGACTTGAGCAAGTCAAAAACAGGAGCTCTAACAGGAGCTCTAATTTGTTCACTGAGCTGACCAACAAAACAAAGCTGACCAGGTACAGCAGCTGACAGAAAAAGCAAAACAATATTCAGGCTGCTGCTGTCAAAATAATCAAGAAGCTGATTGTGGTTATCCCATACGATGCACGGAGAACAGCTGTGTCTGTTTTGGGAAACAATCGTCTTAATATAATCTTAGAAATTCAGTGTTCTCAAGCAGCATAACTAGCTAGGACTACCATTAAATTCAAGCATGGCCACAACAAAACTGTCCTAAGCAATGAAAAATGCATGCTGTATTTTGCTCATATACTGCTATGTACACAAGTAAGAAGGCTTTATATTTTATATTTTATTTGAGTGTTCAATAATTTACTCTGTTCGGATTTCTTCATTACTATTGCTGAACTGTACTAACTCCATGAGATTAGTTTGGCACCACTGAGCTTTTCTTACCAGCCACATTTTTAAAATAGGAGACTTAGTGATAATTTAAAATGGGAGACTCAGTGACTCAGTGATCATGTTGGCAGTGATGCACAGAGACACAAACTTTCCACTGCATGCAATATGACCAATAAAGCATTGGAAGTGCGCTGATTTTCTATAGAGCGGAGTGACCAGGGAAACTCAGCCAGTGTGTGGATGGTCAACAAGCTTGTTAACTGAGAACAGTTTATCACGGCTGTACGTTTCAGTCACCAGTTGTCAGTGTCCAATCAGAAGCTTGTTTCCATAACACTGTGATTTTCTTTTCCCAAGAAGTTGACACATTCAAACCTTGCAAGTTCTCTTCCTCTAAAACTCACATGACTTCCTGTAAATCTAAGAACATTGCATCGGCCATGCGAGAAAAACAGAAAAAAGTGTGCTTGTCAGTTGCACAGAGCAATAGTGAAATAGTTCCAGCTTCCACCTAATACACCTAAGAGAGGGTTTCAGATAGATAGATAGTTAGATAGATAGATAGAACTGTAAAGTCCATTCATTTGTCATGCCAGGTATGCACAGCCACATACACATTTGCAACAAAAGAGCAAGTCATTCAAAAATGCCCATCCTTTATTAAATCTTCCAGGGTTATTACATACAGAGCGGCACTGACCTTGGACAAATATATTGACAGTGCACCATTACCTTATTAAGTATGCTCTTTATTAGTTGCGGTTTTAATGATTCATCCCTCATTCTCCCTACAGCCCTGTTTACCTTAAGTGGTTCCTTTGTAATTCTAAGACCGGGTGATCTCGGACTTGAACTCCGCAGTAGAATATTTTCTCTCTTCCTGGAAAGATGTGGGCATCTGGCTGCCTTCCCACTTCCTGTAGGAGAGCTGAGAGCTGCAGAAGGAAAGCCAGGTGAGGCTGGAGAGCCATCTGGAGGAGCCGCTTGGTCTCATAGTGTGAAGACTCTGCTGGACATTAATGACGGCATTGTTTGAAGCCATAATGAGGCATGGGTCTGGCTACTTTCAAAATGGTCTTTGGCACAGTTGCCCTTGTTGGTGTAAACAGTTGGAAACAGGGACGTAAACATGCTTGGCGCTTTCAGAGAAAACTTCAGACACACCGAAACACTTTGGTATTAATGCTTGGTGGGAGTAGTTCCCAAGCTTAACTTATGCTCTTAAACAGTCAACCCCTCATTATCCACTGACTGCTACATTAATGGGGTATAGAGTGCAAACACATTTACACTGAATCACACTGTTGGCGGTGATGGACCATCCTTATTTCCTCAGGATTTTATATTTACAATCTGCACACCGGTGCATGCTATCAAGTTGTGAAGAGTCAAAATATTTGCAGCTGAGAGCAAATACAAGTAAATGTTACTTTATCTTTAAAGCCCTTACATTTGTTTCAGATCCTACATGGAAGTGGATGTATAAATAAAGGGTTATATTGTGTGATTCTGCATAACCTTTATCGTGCAGAGCACCCTTTCCAGGAGTGAGAGTTCATAGAGGGTTTTTGGGGGTGAACTTAAAGTCTTCTCACTGTTACTCTCTGAAAAACAATTTAGATTCATGCCAGAACATTTGTGTCTTTCTAGTGCATTAAAAAAGGTTTCTACAATGCACCCACAAAAAGTCTCCTCCAAATAGGACTTCTTACAAGGATAAAGTGCTAGTCACAACCCTCACTGTTGCTATGCAACCACAGAAAACCCAGCTGAAGAATGGCAGCCTTTACTAAACTTTAAGTGTTTTTTAACTTTGAGCACCCAACCCACTGGGTGCTACAAACATGCTCAGCACTGTTAGGAAGTTGCAACAGCACTTTTTTTTCTCTATTGAAAATGATAAGAAAAAGGAAATATCGATGGAGAGGTCCCCAGTGGACATGAAACCTTATCTGTGGTTTGTGGTTTTGGGTTTGTCTGTCATTCTTTTTGTAGAGGATTTTTTTCCCAGAATCACTTTGTGCACACAGCTGTCCTATGCATTTCCACCTGTTTCCTTGCTTTTATCCTTTCAATTTTTTTTTTTTGCCAGAGAAGGCCTCAAAGGACAACAGATTTGACAATTTTTGCATTCTTTTTTTTCTGAACAAGTCACATGTCAGACAATGTAGTACCAAGAGGGAAAGAGAGAAGCAGCAAGAAGTGAAACTGTCAGTTTAGTGACTGAAAAGCCACTGTGCTGTATGTCAATGTAGCCTGGACTTAATCCTTACAGCATTTTGTGCAACTATGCATTATTTGATTAGTTTGTCAAAATATTAAGTAAAATGTACAAATGATAAGTCTGCTGATTTTCATTGCGTTTATGGATAAATCTGCAAGTGCTTGATTGGCACAAAATGCGTCACAAAACCAAGTTATAGCATCTGAACTTTTAGGATCTGAAATTTGCAGGTACAAGATAAACACACATTTGATTCATTTATCAAAATATTCATCTCATTTTCAAGGGAATAACCCGTTCACAAGAGCCACACATGGGAGATTTCTGTGATAATCCAAAAAGGGTTCTGCCCAACTGAGTTCACTTACCGCGCCAAATGCAGCTTAGGTGTTTAGAGTGTAGCGGGTTGGTGTGAGTGTAATCTTAAGAACCTTGTTGGTAGATGGTCAGTTTTGGCTCTAATCCCATTCCTTGTCAGAAAGTGGGAAAACCCTTTTAGTTCCACTCATGTGATGGGACTGAAAGTGGTGAAATGTCTGCTGTGGATTAGACTGAGGGACAGCAGGGGACAAAACAATCTCTCTCTCTCTTTCTCTCGCTCATCTGCATCACAGTATTTGACTAGTTTCTGCCCAGTTACAAATCAACACACAGTTGGATTCATCATATACATATGGATATTCCCTCTACCTGGATCCACTCCAGCACCTGCATTTAAAGTCTGGATGGTTATTTATGTTTTGGTTGAAGTGAGTAACTATTGGCACTATGACACCTGTTGAACCCACTGCGTAATTTCAAAAATGCACCTGAGACACCTGAGAGAGAAAATTCATCTCTTGATCCCTGAAAAACACTCTTAGATGGAGATGCAGGGTTTCATAAGACAACAGCAATACTGGAGTGCATCATCATGATGTCCAGAACATTTTATACTGTATCATGTATAAAGGTGTTGCACAATGTGGAATTCTCTCCATGCTTTTGGCAGAATGGCAGTTCCCCTACAATGAAATGGTCCTCAATTAACCTGTCAATCAACTGTAGTTTTCACCACTTTCAGGATTCGTTTCTCCCATCAGTCCGGGGTGAAAGGTTTCATTTTGCCATTACTTTCCCAGAAACCTTCATATGTGCAGCAATTAAAATCCAACAGGTTTAATAAGGGCAACTGAGGACCACACACCCTGGAAATTGACGGACTAATGTACAATCCCAAAGCTTTTGGTGCTGAAACCGTAATTAATTGAGAATAATTATTGCTTTCATAGGCTGGATTACAGTAGAAAATGGTTTCAGAACCTTCTGAATGACTTGGCGAGAGTTACCCACTGAATCTATTTTCGATGACTATTTTGCAGATGGAATAAAACTTCACTTGAAACCCAGTTAATGACTCATTTATAATGCCTGAATATGAGTTACATAACAGCTACATGGGACATTCATGAATACTGATACATGCCTAGCCTCAAATAGCAATGCCAAGGAAATAAAAAGCGACATTCCTTGTCCCAGCCCTGTCATGCAAGGTGATTTTTAATTGCATTTGAGTAAAAATAACATAATAAATAAAATATTTTCCCATACTTTTCCCCTGGCTTATTTATTTACCAAGAAAATCTTTACCACATGTGTTCATTCGACTGATACAAGACAAAGCTAATACATTATCTGTACATTAGAGATTTATTTGCACTCCTTACTAATGATGGCAATTTATGAGATATTTTACTGTTTTTCTGATCAGGTAGATCAGGTAAATGTTAAATGAGTAACAAATCCAGACACATGGAGTGATTTGCAAAAGTACATGTGCTTCTGTCTTGTCTGGGACTTTGATTAGATGGAGAAAAGTATTTTTTACAACTAGCTAAAAGTGAAAAATATGCCAGAGGAAAACTTGTGAATAGGAATAAAAACAAGATTGATTATTTCAAGATCGAATAGCTATAAAACAACAAAGAGTTTAAATCAATTTTTCCTTTGTCGGAAGAATGAAAAGATTAGTACAACAAGTACATCTCTCCATGCATAACAAATCTGGATCATGCAGTAAATATTATAAATAACATCCTGAAACTGCAGAATATTAAAATGTCAAGTCAGCACATGCATGTAATTGCATGGTGTGAGACATGTATTAAAGCTCTTGCTGAAAAGCTAATTAGTGAGAGATTGACACTGGCCCATGTATGTATTAGTAAACAAATCATCCAGCACAATGAGATGTCTGTGCATGCCAGATTGGAAGAAAAATGTATTCAGCCCTGGCATCAGATGCCTCTGCTGGCTCACTTCCACCGCTCCCACCTTCAAGGTTAGTTCAATAGCCAATCAACACATAAAAATCTTCAAACTCTTAAACATGATTCACTCAGACTCTCTCTGTCTTTCTTTCAGTGACTCAGATTCTTGGATGATGCACCAGCCAAGCACATACTGTTGGTCATTATGAAAAACCTGTCACTCCAGTTGTAACTCCAATAATCGTGCAATTTTTTTCAACTTGAACATGAACGTCATCTCTGAGATGGAGCAAGTTTCGTCACTCTAAGACCCTAAAACGCATTCAAAGCTCAACTTAGAATTGCACGGCTGTCAATCTAAAAATAAGGCTGTTTTTTGAAGATACAAGGTTTTCACTCAACAACACCAACAGGCTACACTGAAAACTTCTTTAATCTGCTGCACTGTGTGCATACATGGCACAGTAACCTTCACTGAATTGCATGAATCAGTTTTTGTGTGATAAACATACACAGCCCACATACCAACATTATGGTGTGTACTTCAGCACCTTAGTTTATACTCTATTTTTCATTTTAGTTATTTATTTGATTGTTTTTTGTGACTGTGCATTCACAGACAAAGTTTAGAGGTAAAGTTGGAGCATGCCACAGCCTGAGGACAATTGCCGTTCAATCAGGAGAGACTAATTGTAGTGAACAAAATGAGACTTTGCTGAATAAAATGAAACATTTTTCGAACATGAGATTTTTGGGGGAAAGGCTCCTGCAGTCGGTTGGTACCATTCTTGGATTCCGTTCTGGAATCTATTTGGAAACCTTTTGTTGCTGTTTGGCATGCCAGAGAAAAGAGCATTACAGTTGTCCATTCTAGATGTTATGAAGGCATGTACGAGGATTTCAGCATCTGAATTTGATAAAATGGGGCATATTCTGACAATTCTACAAAGGTGGAAGAGGGAAGTGTTATATACTTTATGTGTGGCTCAAATGTGAGAGGGATCAAATATTATTCCCTTAACTATACGGTTCTGAGAAACTGTGCAGCCATCCAGATTAATGGAGAAATCTGTGTAAAAAGCAACGTGAATCTAGCTGACCCAACAAGCATCATTTCAGCCTTGTGTGCATTCAAACGTGGGAAATTATTGCACATCTAGTGATGGACTAATGACAACACATCTCTAACCAGCTAGGGAGAATCATTGACTGTTACAGGACGATATATTTGTGTGTCATCAGCATAGCAGTAATACATTATGTTGTGAAAGGATACACAGAGACTGTGGGGTATTGTGGCAGCTCCTGATAGGCTCGTGTCAAAAGACGGGAAGCAGTGGGTGACCCAATAAAGACAGTGCAGGTAGGCTCCCTGATTGAACTCATGTGACGACTACATTTGTTGTTTTTATTCTTCTTCATCTCATCCTTTTCTCTTTCTTATTCTGTCAGGTGTTTAAAGGGACAGTGCGATTTTTGTCTATCTTATACCACAAAATGACCATACTTAATATCCAGGGGTTTTGTAGGGTTGCTGACCAATATGCTAGGGACTGAGATTTCTGGCTTTCAGTATGCACTTTCTGGCCACATGCTTTTTGGGAGCAACATCTGGATAGCATCTGTGTAAATGCTGCAATATTTCAGCTCAGAGTCTGGCTCCCGACTACTAATTTCATGTTGGTTTGAATCCTGCTGTCGCAATGCAGTTACCCTCCATTTCAAATTCTGATTGTCGTTTTATGTGAAAAGTAACGTTTAGATTTGCATCTGAATATTCCATTTTGATTTAAATGTTCATTTTCTGGAAACTTAGTGCCAGTTATCAAAGTTACTCCAAGTTATTATCCAAGTCCTAAAGGGAACAAGTAAGCTTTGCTGAGTGTACAAAGCTTTAAGACTTCTGCTGATTCCATCAAATTGACTGACCAGATGAATCCAAGTGTACCCTACTCTCCCTTATACAGTAATTACCTGTACACGTATCAAATCCATTTCACTCATGGAGTGGTGAGGTAGATGAAAGGCAGAAGATAAGCTCTAAAAATAGGTTTTAATACTTTGCGTGGCTTGTGCAAGAGAGGATGCCACTCAGTATTAGGAAGAAGTTTCTTATATTTTGCACTCCGAGTTTATAGATTCAAATAAATGGATGCTGTTGAGTTCACAGTGATGAATTACAGCCTCAGGTGGCGATCTGTCAGCAGGATAGTTGATGAGCTTCAAACCAAATCGGGTCCTGTGAGCAGCTCAAGATAATGCAGCTATGAATTACACATCAAGCAACACAAGCTTTGTGTTGAGCAACGACCTAGGTGGGTCTGACATAGATCCGATTCTAAAGAAGAGCAAACAATAACACTAGTGTGATTATAATAGGAATATCAATCAGTCATCACTGACAGCTACCGACCGCTAGCAGCTGTGACAGCTTTGCTAAAAACAAATGCTTATCATTAGCTGCACTTATAATTACTCAAGCAAAAATGAAATTAGATACAGTTGAAAAGACTGTTAAATTGACACAGCTTTGTTTAGTTGCTTTCACATGGAACAATATGCAAGGTTAATTTTTGACAAGCACAGATAAAAAAACAGAGGACCATGCTGCATTATATGACAGAATTTGCAATGGTATTCAGATTCCAAAAGCTGTTCTTGGAGCAGGCTGGTACAGGAGCACTTCAGCAGTTAGGGGAATGGTGGGTCAAGGGGATTGCACCGGCAATCTTTCAAATAACTGGCCCAACAAAGATGGAAAGTATCAGCCAATGCCGTTTGCAGGTCATTTGATTTTGCAAACAAGGGAACTATATAAACAAATATTCATAGAGCTAATAGGCATAATGGAAGCACCATTATGGTATTGTTATGTTTTGGTTCAGCCTCCCAAGACATTGGAAGAATATTATTCACCTCCCTCAGATTAGTTTGGTCAGTGGGGAGAGATAAAGACATTTTGACACACACTGGTTGCAGTTTTATCTCATCTTCATCTCAGCATGTGCGAATCCTGTGTGCAATTCTTGAGTAGGATGGAGAAGAAATCTATGGAATTTAAAAGTATCGGAATAGGTTTTCACATCACACATATGAGAAGGCATTCTGTCAAACGTTCTGTGAATCTATTTGAACTCCCACACAGATGTAAGACAAGCAAACTTCTTATTTGGCAACACTATGCAGCTATCTATAACATCCAATCTGCTGCTTTTTGCTTTACAATTGAAGCACACTAAGAAATACACCAGGAGTCAATGAATGCTCTTTATTGCATGTAATAGTGATGTTTTAATTTGGAAACCGTACATTTTGAGAAAATGCTTTATTTACTCTGCATGCAAGAGCTTTGATTAAAATTTATAACTTGTAGTTGGTTTTCAATGTGCTCACTTTGTAGCAATGTCTGTTAAATAGAATGCAGTGCAAATTCATGGCAATATAAGATTCAACCTGAGGGGTTGCTATGGGAATAATAGAGATTCAAGGGTTATGTCAGAATGATTTAGCTGTAGAAAATAGTTCTTTGTAATATATTTTTGGCAGGGTGTTTCCCTGCTTTCCACCCAGTGCATGCTGGGATAGGCTCTAGCCCCCTGTGACCCTGAATAGGAATAAGTAGGATTTTCTGGCTCACACAGCCCCTCCAGTCCCTCTGTCCTGTGTGTTTCAGCTGATCATTCAGTATGACCTTTAGCTCCGTAGCAACCTTCTCTTCTTGGTCGATAATTAAGTTAATCTCATCAAAGGAGGAGAACTACCATCCTCTGGACAATTCCCTCAACAGCTTTTTAAGTTTTCTAAAGCAGTTAAAGTGGAGAACAAGCTGGTGGGGAAGATGTAGAGAGAAACGGAGAAGGTTACTGTGGATGTGTGTTAGGATGTAAATGAGCCTTGAAGTTGGTTGACACTCCGGATGTGGAATTGAAGATGCAGTAAAGTTTTTACTGCGCTGTAGCACTAAATGACCACACTATTTCTGCAAGTGGGTTGAAAGGCTACTGATCAATATCAATGGCTCGCTGATTATTAAGATTTCTGTTTTTCAAAACTGACTTTCACATTTTGTGACTTCAAGACCTGTTCCATCTGATCCCTACTACCCTCAAACACATTTTCAAGTCAAGAAAGCAAATGACTTATTATTACAGCGTTTTACACTGTGATATATTGCCTCTTCACCCAACATTTCTATTGAATCACTGCCCCAGTTACCCAGCTTTAACATCTTTATAATGGAAATATGAAATATGACTTTTAACATTTTTATGAATTACAGGCCACTGTTATCTGTGCCATAGCCCAATCAATATTGTTGCAATTCCTGTGCTCACCAATAGATATAAATAAATGTCCCTTCAACATCCTTTTTTTTTTTTTTTTTTTTTTTTTTTTTTTTTTTTCCCCCACCCCCCTGGG
>OMLF01023288.1:36854-61919 GCA_900302615.1 Holocentrus rufus
GTGTGTGTGTGTGTGTGTGATTGTGTGTGTGTGTGTGTGTGTGTGTGTGTGCGTGTGTGTGTGTGTGTGTGTTAGAGACAGAGAGATAGATGGAGAGAGGGAGAGGGAGAGAGAAAGATATTTTAAGTCACTGTTATGCCAGTCAAAGACCTTTAAAATCAGCAGAGAATGCACTGTGTTCTCTCTCCACTTGACCTACATTTCATCCCTTTATTAAAGCAACCAAACATCAAACACAGAAAACTCTAGAAGTATCACTTGCATTCACTGGTTCACTATTTGACCTCCCTGGGTACCTCTATATGCCATTACAAAAGTATACTGCCAGGTTTGTCTTGATTTTTTTGACACCAGTCGAGGTTTGATCATGTGAAGGCTCACATGATCAAAGCACAGGTGGGTAGGGAAGGTCCTCTCCCAGAAAATTTTTAGCCGTTTTAAAACTTATTTACAGCATTTTTACACAACCTCACATAACTCTGGGTAGATCAGCTACCTACATGAAACATGATAAACTTGTGTTGATGTGCATAGACCTCAGTATTCCAATTTATATTTATGTTAGCTAGATGTTAACTAGCTAGCCATCAATTCCATTGATTCAGTTCAATAACTAGACGAGCTAGCTAGCCACACATGCGCGCCCACATGCGCACAGAAACAAGTAAGTAGGTGAGTTGAGTTCTGATTCCTTATAACCAAATCGTAGATGTATTTACTGATAAAATCCTGTGTATTTAAGTGTATATATGAGCTATTTGGGAAGGAATTGTTTTTTCCTACTGACTGACATGCAGTTCAAAAATTATACAGTGTGTTTTAATTTCACAGGCTCACAGAACATCAAACACACTCATCACATTATTGTCAATGAATGGTGTAATTTTTCAATTTAAAGCAACAATATGCAACTCTTTGCCCTGACGCAGCCAAGTGTATCACTAGTCCTGCCCCCCACCTCGGCCGGGCAAGTTCATGCCCCAGTGCTTGTCATTCATCTTGCTGAGCTGTCTAACTTGAAATGCTCTGTAGCCTGAGGCAGAGGTAACCACCATCTTGAAGCCACCATAGGCGTTGAAGATGAAGAGGGTGAACACAGACAATCTTCAATAAAAAAAGCAATGTTTATTTTCAACCCTGCTTTTGCGTGGGCCTTGTTGGCCGGACATTTAGCTTTGTTGTATGTTCTGATGCTACTTTGCTCTATTGTTTTTGCTGCTACAGTATGACTTGCTCTGTGGCTGCTAGCTTCATCTTGATAGCCACAATCCAGGTCACTGCTGGCCATGCCAATGCGACACACGCCCACAGACAGTGGTACAGTTACAAAACAGCTATCAGTGAAAAGCAAAGGGGAATTTAGGCATGTGCAGCACACACAGGTTAACAGACACATACTGATAATGTTTAATATACCCTATGCATTTATTGTTATTTTAATGTGAACGAAGTTGCATATCACATCAAGAAGTCTTGACAAAAAGTAATTTATTAAAGGAGTGTCATCTAAGGACTGAGGCAATTCCAGGAGTTTTTAAAGCAGCTACAAGGAACTTTTATTTCGTGTTGATGTTAGCGCCCCCTGTGGACAAAAGCAGTCGTGTTTCCTCGGACTAAGGCTATGGAATGATGCTAAAATGCTACATGTAATGTAAACATAGGCTTTTCTGGTCTGTGTGCCGTGAATGGTTCTGTCTGATTTCGGGGAGTATCCGACCCAGTTTAGAATAACTATATAGCCATATTCTCGCTGGTGGTCTCGTTTGCTTTATATAGGTCATATAGAGGCATCTGTATTAAATTGAGACTGTTTCATAACCAGTCAAAAACTTTTCTTAGCTGCTTTAAGTAAAGTTTCTGCAAAGTACCAGTACTTCTAGTTCAGTTGGATGTTTTGGTACTCTTTCTGTCCCTGATGGTATGGCTTGTGCTGTCTGTTTGCACCATATGTGAAGTCCTGCTGTCCATGTTGACTTGGTAAGCATTGTGAAATTCTGTCAGTTGTCAGTACAGTATGACTCATCGCCAATACCACCAAGATAAATTCCAGTACTTTTAATCTGCTTGACAATTAAAGTGGTTGTGATTCAAAATACTGTACGACCTGTACGATCAGCCCTCTAGATGCGAGATGCAAATACACGACCTAATTTTGTGCAACCCCCCTCGAAGTTCATGATCCAATCAGTCTTTCGATTGATTACAAGCGTGACAACCACCTGATCAGTCAGGGGCACCTTCCCTGCACCCCCTGTATTGATTATCTTTTCGTGCCGGACACATGATGGAAGGGATTCAATGATCACAGATGAACACTCTCTCTCTGCAGTACATCTTTGCCCCTGATGCCTATTGACCCATTTGTGTAGAGTGTAGTTGTTTTTAGTCTGTTTCCTGAAATCAATAAGAAATATTTGATTACTCTGGGTCTCGGGGGTATGATGCTTCTCCGCTTCTTATTTTTTGTTTTATTCATGTTTATTGTGAATCATAATTTAAAAATGATGATGTGAACCAGTGAACTATGACCAATAACGATGTATAGGTGTAGTGTGGTACAAATTAGTATGGTGCAAAAACCATTACTTTAAACATGTTGACATGAATATTTTCAATGTTCTAAGAAAATGATTCTCACCTTGATGTCAAATTATTGAAACTGATGTTGATCATTATTCAATCTTTGGGGGAAAAAAATAATTGAAACAAAAACCCCAAACTGTATATAGTATGTATGGTTAATGGTCCTATGAAAATTTAGATTATATTGTAGTACTGTATACAGGTTTCTAGGCAATATGTATGTTGCATACTGTCCTCTGCTTTTGTCTTTCTTCTTCTAGCAAGGGATCTATAAACCTCCCAGCTCTATCAATTTTTAATGAAAAAACGTAATCCACTGTTTTTTTTTTCTCTTTACAGTTCATTTTATTACATGGACAATGAGTGAGGTAATCGGTTTTGTGCATAGATGCATTGTTTATTTGCTTTGGGATTATCCAAGATAGCCAGCATCATCTATGAAGTCCAAACACAATGGCGGTCAATGCAGTATTAAAAATATGCAATGCCAATGCCTAGTTTATGCACAATATAACTGATCAGTTGATGTTGATAAAATTGACTAAATACTCGCTTCAGAATCTTCTATATTAATTCTCAGAAGTGATGCACAGGTTGAAAGACTGGGCCAAGGTGATCTGACCCGATTCATATTGTATTTGTTTGGTTGAATTGAATGCTTATCAAATTGTGAAATAGGATTTCGGGATCAATAAACAAGAGATTCAAGGTTTTTTAAGTTACAGTGCACAAACCCTGTGTAGCCTAAAATGACTTTGATTTTATAAATCATTTTCTGAACTGAACTGGCATTTTTATGTGAAAGTTAAGTCAGTGAGGTGTCATCTAAACTGTTTTTTCCTGTCTCTCTCTCTCTCTCTCTCTCTCTCTCTCTCTCTATTTATATCAGTCTCTTCCACACTCTCGCACATACATAAACACAAACTGATACACACACACATACACACACACACACGCACAGGTAATCCGTAGTTACTTTCACAAGAGAGTTTTTTTTTTTTTTTTTTTACCTCAATCATCCTGGGTTTCCTCTTTCAAATTCCTCTTGTGTGTTTCCTATCCTTTCATGGTAGGTTGAGCTTCTCAGGCATTGCCAGGCTTGTTTAATTTTTTAGCAAGCAGGGGGAAGAAACAAAGAGACTGAGACAAGGGGAGAGTCCCTCATCTGAAACTGAAGGTATATTTCCCATGAAATGGTGTGCAGTGACGTGGAATAGTCTTCGCCTTTTGTGTCTTCTGATGCCGTTTGCCCCTTTTAACCAACTGGTGAATGCTCTCCCCTGGTGATGCTTCAACTTTCATTGCTCTACCTTGGTCTACTCAGAATAGCTTTGCCCATATGGTTTAAACTGAGCATGCTCACAGTAAAGCCAGTGCTGTGTTGGTTTATTGCAGTTATTTTGTGCTAGTTTAAGGAATATTTAACCTTAGTATTGTCTATGCAGATAAGTGCACATTGTTTACTTGTGCTCTTGAGTGAAAAAATCTCAGAAAATGGGGTTTATGAGATTTATGATAATCAGCAACAATTTTCAGTTGTGCCCCACACAAGTTTTACTTGATTGAAAAGTAATTGGGGAAAATCAACAGAGGAAGATGTTTGTCATGGATGGCCCAGCAGAAACAGCGCCGTGCTTCATATTATCTTCAACAAGGGGTCATCTAATCTTGTGACAGGCATGAAGGTAATTGAACACTGCCAGACGTCAAACAGCGGGAAATAAAATGAACAGCAGCAGCAAGCAAAATCAGACAGCCAACCATGTAAACCTGAAATGTAGGAGAGGAGCAGAGATGCTTACTTATAGGAAACCATCCATTATTTTTTATATCTTAGGAAGACAAATGGCTGTTATTTCGCATTCCTTTGATGTCGTTATTTTAGAGGAGAGACAAATGGACGACTAAGACAGGAACACAGACAGTGTCAGCGCATACTGACACTCATGAACAGGGGAGACCTCACATCAATGCAACAGAACAGTGGAAGGCATTTTTTTAGACTTACACATATTCATATATATATTTGGACTTAAACATATCAGTCATAAGTATACATTCAGCATGGAATCCCAGGTATATGTTGCCACATGGCTGATTAAATGTTCCTTTTGATGCACATTAACAGTATTCAAATTCCAGTCATGCCTACTTGCAGTGCCTTTGTGACTTCATGGCAGCTAAAAGGCCTTTGACATAATGTAACCTGAAGTCCATGACCCTTGTGAGAGGCATTTGAGAGAGTGCCAGAGTCAAATGAGGCGCTGGGAAGCCGAGTGTTGGCAAAATGGCTCCATCTCCTGGACGTGAAACGAGGCTCAAGCGTAACACAGCTCTGCCTCCTCTACCTCCTTATTATTCTGCTTGTCAAATGCCTACGACAGGCTTTGGCATACTTTAATAGCCTGCTTTCGAGGTTATGCACATGGTTTACTAGAATGCTTATAAAACGCTCTGCAGAAGAATTACTCTGTTATGGCATCCCCAGTAGTGGTACATTCAATCAAGGGGAAATGATGTAGTAAAGGGTAGGATCAGGGAAAGGTGACTTTGATGATGTTGACAAGGACTATACTTAAAATTATTGAGGATTAAGGAAACAATTTTGGATAGCATGAGGGTAAAAACTTGGACCAAGAATAAATGTTTGGTAATAACTCCAGCACTCTCAAAGTGCTCTGTACTGTAAGGAAAGAAATCACCGACTTTGTCAAATACTAACTTGTCTTGGTGGCACTGCTGCAGAGACATGTCGACAACTTAAAGTACATCCTGTACTGACGGAGAGGCTGATCTGTTTGACAATCTGTGGAGTGTCACCGTTGAAATCTTGGTTGACAACATAAAAATACCATACAGTACAGCACTTTTCGCATGATTTTCTGCAAATTACCATGAGATCAATCTGTCTGCTTACTTGCTTGATGGCGAGGCAGAATTGTGCTCCTTGAGTGTAACACAAAAGAACAGTTAAGTGAAATGTGAGAGGAGAAAAAGTCCAGATGCATTTTAAGCCTACAATTTTTGGTCCTATGTAGCTCAATTAGTACAGCATGAAATGTATGCCCTGGTGGCAAAGTAGAGGCACACTGAATTAAAATGCGCCCCAAATGGCACATGATGCTGAATAAATATGAAGCAAACACACATTAGAGCAATTGCTATTATAATGTAATATAGCTCATTTGCATGGACTAAGGTTTGCATTACATGTAAAGCACTTCACATCTTAGCAATCCAAGCCAGATCTGACTTCAGCGTGCTTCAAGTACCATATATATGTCACTACACGGGCTGCCATATTTATTCAATCTCATTATCCCTTATGTACCCTTTCCCGCAGTCCAACCACAGGATGGCGGTTAGCTTACTTTGGATAAAATCAAGCAAAAATCAGCAAACAGAGGCGCATTTTCCTGCCGAGCTCCTTATCTCTAGAGCCAACTCCCTCTTGTGAGTAGGGAAACAAATCGTGGCCGTGTGGCTCGGGAGGCAGAGCTGTTTTCTCAAAATTAGAAGGTTCCTGTTTCGATCCCTGCAGCTTGTCCAGAGAGCGTGTCAAAATATCACTGAGTAAGACGCTGAACCCCTAACCCCTCCTGATGAACAGATTGGTACTTAGCATGGCAGCCTCCGCCATCAGTGTGCAAATGGGCACTAAGTAGTTGATAGAGTAGAAAATGACTATATAAATGCAGTTCATTTGCTAATTAACCACAAAACACTTTCTGCACTTTGTTTTATTTTCTTTTGTTTTCTTATCTCTTTGTCATGTCACTGTCCATCTAACTGTTGGTTCCTTCCACACATTATATCCTCAAGCTGGGGGATCCTTATTGACTGAGCACGCTCAAGATTTCTTACATGCTTTTTTTTTTCTTTCATTTTCTTTATTTGATGTTTTTCCTTGTATGCACAGAGGGCCTAAGCCTAGTGGTGCTGGACACATTAGGCTATGTAGAATAGTTAGGCTTGCCATGTCCTGAGAACTTTTGCATGTCTGGAGTTTTATCTTTTGTTTCCTTGTATTTGTGTTTCATTTTTATGTTCTTCATTGGCTATTGATCAGTTAGATCTAGGTAGGCTGATCCTTTGTAAAGCCCTCTTGTGACGAAGGGCTCTACAAATAAACTAACCTGAACTTTGAACAAACTATTAAACACTCCACTGACCTCATTCACCAGAATTCAACATAAAAGGCAACACTGGGAATGGAGTTATAACAGTAACTAGAGTACTACTGTGACTTATTGATCTATTTGTTTTGTATAAATTCAAAAGTGTGAAGCGCATAGTACCACCACCATGCTTTGGGGATGTCTACCAGCACAGTAAACCATGAATTGGTCATCCATGACCAGTAATCATGTTCTGTCTATTAGAGTGTGCTGTTGGGAAATAACACAAGAAATAGAAAGAGCTATGAAATTCATGGAATTACCCCGGCTCACTTGTCACAATCCAATTACTTTGTCGCTGTTTGCACCAGCTCTCAATCCCTCCTCCCCCAGTTTCAATTCATTTCTTGAGGTTAACAACTTATTATTTTTGTCTCTACATTCCTAATGTAACATGAGCCCAAATGGATGATACTTCTTAACCCGTACACAAACCTTGAAGCACTGTATAGGGGGGAAAAAAATTGAAATTTTAAACTCTTTGACACATATTAGAATGTCAACCCTTTGATGCCTGAGATGGCAAATGCTCCACAGCACAGTGTTGCCCCATGTGGCCTTGTACACATTGTATTTTCCAACAGGGCAGCAGCGTTTTAAGTTCCACTGTTTGGCGTGGTTTAGAAAACAAGGACTTATCCTTATTGTGCTCTTTAAGCTGGTCCCTTTCCCTCAAATGAATTGGTTTAACAAGCTGTACTTCGTGAGGGCTTTTGTGCCAAGAGGCACTGAGTTACAGCTGTTCCACAATGTCTGTGCCACAGTCTAAATTAAGCTGAATAGAAAAGCGCTCTCTATGTTGGTTCAGGGCTTGACATAGGGGTGCACCTAGGTACAAAGAACTATCACACTCTCATTTTGATCGTAATATAATTTTAATATGTCTGTAAGGAGTCAATAAAGGTGTTGATTACCAGGTGACTCAATGATTAATTCACCAGATCCTGAAATTCTCAACTTTCCAAACTCAATCTCTGGCAAATATTTTGTTTTGGAACAAAATCTCTTCTTGTGAGATGTCATTTGATGTAAAATTCACTTATGCCACTGTTTGATAGCATAATACATAGTTTTCTTTCTTTTGTTGTGAAATATCTTTTTAAAAACCTTTGGGATTTTATCTCACTTGCAAATTTGCATTTATTTTGTTACCCTGCTTTGAGAGTTTCATCATTTGTATATGCAAATAAACTAAACTCAAGTAAATACATTGTAATGTAGGAATAAAGCAGATGCTTCCCATTAGCATTAAACGCCCATTGAATGTTTACGTCCTGTGGTCTTAGCTTGTTGTGATTATCCCACACAGTGAGCATGCAGACGTTTTATCTTCTGAATAAATGCTTCTGATCCAAATTGAATATGAATTCCCTAATCCATAGTGCTTCAAAGACTCATATATGAAGAGAAGAACTTGATATATAGACAACACTGTTTCTAAGAAAGTGTGGACACATGATATAGGTCCATATTGGTGGAGCTCCAAAAATATTTGAAGGGGACCGGCTTCAGAGTGAAATTGGCAACGACTGCAACCAAGGGAAACCAGCTCTCTGGCCAATTGGCTTTTCAAAAAGGGAATACTTTATTTCCCTCCAAATTTCACTTGAAGCCACTCGGCTATCAATGGCTGTCGGTGTCAGGCAGCCAGCACCATGGTTGTTCACCTTGAGGGGTCCCTGGGATATTGGCTTCTCTGGAGCTAACTGATATGGACTGAAGCCCAATTTCCTTTTGGCTAATTAGCTTGGCCACAGTATCAGTGCCAGTCCTTATCAGCCCCCGAGCCTTGTGCTTTCTGTCTCGTTCTTTTTTCTTCTTCTTCTTCCGCACTGGGGCACAATAAGACAGCTTACCCCAAAATGTCCTGAATGATAGGTTTCTCTTTGATAGCAAAGGTTACGTGCTCATATGCTCTCAAAGCATATAAGCAGACATAATCTGAATATCATTTGTTCGTTCATTTGTTCGCTCGCTCAATTGTTTGCTTGTTTGCTTGCACATTTGTTTGTTTGTCGTATGACTAAAACATTACCAGTGTTCATCCAACATATGAGCACACAAACATACGGATATCCCAAAACATTCTGTGCTCATTAATCTGCATTAGACTGGGGACAGCAATAACTTTATTTACATGGAAATAAATAGACTTCTCATCTGCAGGCATATTGTGCCAATTAGAAGCATTAGGAGGTTACTTTTTGAAGACTGAAGCTCTATTTTAGGAAGAGATGTCCCATTTTTCACTTGATCGACGTCTCATTTGGAAATGAAACATGTACCGTTACGTTTTCCAGTAAATAAACGTGGCTCCTGCAGCGCCACATGGAGGCTCCATCATAGAGAGATAAAGACTCCGAGCTACAGTCACCAGTTGGTTGGAAGTTATCAAAGCAGGCATGTGACTGCAAGATCACTGATTCAAATCCTGCGCTGGCAGGAAAATCTTGGAAGGGAAAGTGAATGAGAAACGCTTTCTCTGCTGTTAACACGGTTGATGTGCCCTTGAGCTAAACACTTAAGCACTCTTAAGTGGTCAACAGTGAAGACTGCCATACTTAGCGGAGCTGCAAGCCAGGTTCCTACATAGGCGTTCACTGTTAGTTTAATAGCATGAGGGGTATTTACTTCAGATCCTGTTTATTCGTAAATGTCCCACTTCACGAGTAAGATCTAAGCTACGATTTCTCCTGACTGCTTAGCGTCTGCTTCATCCACTCAAAGCTGAACTGCTCCCACTGAGCAAAAACACTTACCCTGTGAAGTTTCCTCAGTGTTCATGATATCTCCAGCAAACCTGATTCTGATGCATGTAATCCTCAGAGATGGCACAGGCCCAGCATGCAGCCATTGAGAATGCACCAGTGCCCTCAAATGCCTGCTCAGTCCCAGAACACAGACAATAAGGGCCTCAGGGTAATTTCACACTCTGTTATGATTTTGTTCAGAAATAATACGGGTTTGGAGAGTAGTTCAGGATGATTTCTGAGAAAAAGGCACACTGCCGGTGCTGAAACTGCTTTGTACAAGAGGCTATCTTTGATATTCTAGGAAGACGAGGATCTGTGAAAACTGTCACATGAACAAAAATCAAACGGCTCCCATACTAAGATAATGACCATTTAGTGAGTTATTCTGGTTTGTCCAATTGCACTTTTGAAGAATAATTTTACCAGCATTTTAGCATTTTTTTCTAAGTTAATAGCTTAATAGTGGTTCACGTTGTAGTAACAATAAGAAAATTTTGCTCTTAGCTTCACCATCTGGCAAGAGAGGAATAGGCATCTTACTCCGCTTAATAAAAATAAAGCAAAGGAATGGAATTCTTATAATAAAAGCCAATTGCTGGCCCTGTGCTCATTGTTTCTTGATGGCAAGAAAAATGGAAAAAAAGGCACATGAATGAAAGCACCTGGCAAATCCAGACTCTTTAATGTCTCCTTAATGTGTTTCTTTGGAACATTTGCCTCCAGGGCATCACAGGGTGACACATGTACACAATAACAGCAGACTAAAAGAAGCATAAGACCATATAATAGCTTCCATGACCATTAAACTTTAATAGGCACACATAACTAATGCAGTTAAGCCCTTTGCAGGTTTCCACTGTTCCCAGACCACCAGAATCGCAGATTAAATTTCTGAAGTAGATTGATTGGCACAGACATGACCAATGACTTTAATGTGATAATGCATCATAGGTCAGTGTGCTTTTATGGTGAGGAGACAGGTTGGGGATTGACTGCAGTCATAATTACGTGACGGGCTTGCTGTCATCTTGCCAAACAACACTGAGAATTACAGCTAAGTAAAGGATGTAAAGGCAGCCTGATGCTCTGTCTTTGAAACTCATCTCAATTAAGCTGCGGTTGGACAGGTGACTGAGTGCTGACTGAGTGATTCCTCTCTTCCCCTCTCAGTTGCGTTGACGTGCCAATCCGTCCCCATTTCCCCCATGGGAAAAACCAGTGATGGTTAGTGTTCACTAAATGGGGTTTCTCTGTGTTTAATAAAGGAGAAGACAGTTATTATCTCTTCGTTGAACAAATCACCACCTGTCTTTGCCTTATGTGGTAATATCTTCACAACACTGTACACTTTGACGTGCAGTTAACTTCACAATCATTTAGACAGTGACACATTTTATTAGTTTATCGTCAAACCATTTATATTAGTTGACAGCACTGTTAATAGAATTATTTTGAAATAAAAATCGTGTTATTTGTTTCTCTCCATCAATGTCATAGGCCATTTTCACTTCTTTATAAATGTACAGTATATACAGATTAAATCAATTAATTAATGTTAACTGATATCCTCTTTGGTTTGTTGATTTAGCACTGTAAAAACTGTCTGTCATAACTCAAAATAGCCGTAAATACAACCAATCAAATTAGAATTTTGCCCAACATCCATTTTCTCTCACATACCTGAGTATTTACCAGGTAATTACACTGTAAAAGTAGAAATTTCCATTAGGAAAGTAAGTATAGCAGTAATTATAGCTGCAGCCAACTATGTAAATACTTTGAAATCCTAGATGAATTAATTATAAACACCTCTGTTGACACACTACAGTTGTCAGAAATTTAAGCTGGTCACAGCATAAGTTTAACAACATAATTCACAGAGAACTATCTACTCTTTCTTACAAACACTTTCCTTAATTATCCGCCAATTTACAAAACAATTTTGCAGGTATTGAAGGTTTATACAGTGTTAGCAATAGTCCAATTATAAGTTAGTACAAAATTTGTTTGTGGTTTTATATTTTAAAGAGGGTTTATAAAACTAACCATAGGTTTTCTTTTCTTTTCTTTTCCTGTGTAAGCTGGTAATGCTATCATTAATCGCCCCATACAAACAGACCATATTTCTTTCCTCTGGTTTCATGCAACACTTTATTAAATAATGGTTAGATTCATACAGGTCTGCATGTAATATTCATTCATGTGCTGAATGGCCACCATGCATGCATGAGTTTATTGCTCAGAAATGCCTTCTAATTCTCTCTGAGCCTGAGGTGAGACACAGCTGTTTGCTTGGAAATAGCAGCTTCTATCCTTTACGACTGGTTATTTCCTTTCAAATATGAACATGGCCAACTGAACAGTCTGGCCTTTTTGTCTCACAACACTCTCACACTCACACTCTGTGTTTATAGACACCAAAACTGATCAAGGCCAGAGAATTAGGAACTTGTGGTCAAATGTCAGTGCACTAATATTTACACACTAGAGATGTTTTACAGTTCAGGTATCATCAAGAATGGAAGTTTCCAAATCAAATAGAAGTGGGTGTTGAATTGCAGCAGAGTGATGGGGTGTTATCGTTTTATTCTCTCCCTATAGATCTTCAGCACTTTCCTCAATAAATTCTATTATCCACAGCTGTTGTCCAGTCTGCTTCTTGACCAAAAATACAAGACCTGGGTACTCAACATAAAATCAATTCTTGCTTGTTCCCATGGCATTGGTAGGTTCTTTAGTAAACTGAATGACGCACCATGCCCTTTTCTTGGTTTGTCCTTGTGGTGCGTGCGTAAGTAAAGTGGATACAATTGGCAGCAGTCTGTAAAAGAAGAAAAAAGAAAAGTACTCACCTAATCATTAGATGTTTATTGTGGAAAAAAAGGACAAAGCAGATGTATCGGCTTACTGTCAACACCCTCATCAGCGTGTACTTCCTTGAATGAGTTGGCCACACAATTACCTCACATGAACAGCATCACCTGAGCGTCACATCATGCAAAAGCAGCTCAAAATAAAGAGTATAGTGTATATTTACTGCGAAATGAATTCATCCAAAATTACAATGCCCATTGGTTCATCAAAAACATGCAAAGCAGACTGTCCCACAGACTGTCTCTCAGAATATTATTCCATCTTTGTATCCCATTTTACAAAGTCTTCCACTCTTATGCAGACCGTTCAGTGTAAAAGGAAGACAATTCTCTAGTGGTTCACTTCTGGCCCGAATGATGCTGTTTTGAGGGGTTTTTTTTTTGTTTGTTTTTTTTTTTTTTTTTTTTTTTTGTGTTTGTATACAAATGCCTAAAATATTTGAATCACATGTATCCTTAAATTTAACTGAGGGCACCAGGTTGTTCAAGTATTCCACAGAGGAATCTAGGTGTTGTTTTCACACTAAACAAACAAAAAAAAGTTACCTATGAATCTCTAATAGAAGCTAATGTGCTTTGATTGTTGTGGAGCACGGTACAACATGTTAAGCTTTGAAGCATGTGCACCACAGCCATTGCTGCACCTTCCTTCTGGAAAAACAAGTCCCTTTTTTACAAGAGGAAGGAATTCAGTCATGTCTACAAGGAAATCAGTTGGAAGTGTGGGATCAGTTCTGGGGTGAAGACAGTACAATATTACCTCAAGTCTCTCTGCATGACACACTCTACTGAAAAACGACATCAAGGCTCACCAGCCTGACTTCTTTGTCCAGGCTCTCTTTGTCTAAATGATGGATAAAAGCTATTTCAGCTGGGAGGAGTGGTGGGTGACAAGGGGACTAAGGTTATTAAGGGTGGAGGTCAGTGTAATTAGACGGCTCCGTCACTGATGCTGTACAATGAGATGTCCTGGAGGGTCAATTAGGGTTTAATTTGCTTCTGGAAGCCTGTAAAAGACTGCTTTCACGACATTTCACAACAGCTTGCACAACAGTTTTGTTGATATGATGCCACCACACGTGTGTTTCACCTCATCCACGCAGGACGGAATGTGAATGAGCAAACAGCGGGATAAAATCAATAGAAGCCATTAAGTTTCAACAGGTTTGTCTAGACTGACAACGGACGGGGCAAGCATTGTCTCTATCTCTGGACCCAGATATCACTTTTACCAATTTGTAGTTTCCTGTTATGAATGGACAGACTGTCACAGACTGGCAAAGCAACAGGTCCTTCCCATTTCTGTATGTTACAAGATGATTGGTAACACTGTAGTTTTACTAAATTATTTCAGTAAGTAAGAAAAACTCACTCATTTTTGTTGAAAGCTTGTCAAAATGGAGAAAAATAGCGCCAGACTTTATATACTGCCCAGTGTGCTGTCTGTAGTGAGCCTGTCAGTAGATTTCTCACAGTTTTAATTGTTAAAAGCTACTTTCACACGTAAGGGTGGAGAGATTCGATCAGAACACCACCTCAGTTTTTATTCCTCCTGCTCCAATTTGATTGACTCTTCAACTGACTGCACCTGTTATCCTCTGATAGGCTCAACAAATGGTTGTGAGTAACAGTAACTGTTAGCTCTTCATGCCAGTTTTGTTCTGCTCCTGGATATAAATGCACCATTTTACAGAGGATTATTGTACCAATCTAACATTTCATCAGAAGAGGTGAGGGCTAGCAAAGTGCTTCAATCTGATGTGGAGCTTTAGCTAGGTATGTGAATTTTCTCACATCAACTCTGCTACTACAAGCCTCCAAAGTGTAAGTTTTTATCAAGTGAGTTCTACAGCAATGTTAGCTATGAAAACATTTCTTGGCTTTGAAACATTTGTTAACATATTGTCGGATTGCTAGAAAGACCTTTCGTTTCCAACAAGCGGGATATTTTCACTTTGCTGACAACATCGCTACCTTACAAGGGAAATTAAATGCAGCCCCTAAAAGTCCATTTTATTACAATTATTGCCTTTTAGGAACTCCCAGATCTTGTTGGAAGATGAATATAGTACCTAAGAATAGAACTAAACAAGAAAATACACGTTTTTAACTGGCTTGACCACCCCTTTAAACCAAAAACACTCACCTGTAACAGGGGCGCACAATCCCACAATGCAGGGGGCTGTGGCATTGATTCCCAATCTCTATTGTAGAGCATTATCTGATTGATAAAAAAAAAAACACACCCACGATCACACCTCTCCTCCGACCTCAGCATGCAGCACATCACCAAAATACCAAACGGCCTCAAACCATCACTGGGCCTCATGAAAATGTCACTTCACCAGCAAGTGGCCTCGCATATCACCTGTATGAAAACAAGACACTCAGGCTCTTCATCAGAAATGAGTCAAATGTCATGCATGTCTTCAGAAAGGAATCTCTGGGCATTACAGTCCCACCTCCTTTTTTGTCTGAAGGCATAACAATGGCATCCATGTCCTTTATGAGAGTATTCATAGCTCTTAGTTAATTTATATCACAGTTACTTGATCTCATGGGTGTGTCCTCTTGTGCTCGTTGAGTCTCTACATCATTTGCTACCAATTTGATAAAGGTGCCAAGTAGGACACTGATTGAAGAAGGGGAGAAATTACTTTGAGCCTTAATCGTGTGTAGATTCGTTGGAGAGTATATTATGAAAGGTCAGAGGAAGTTCTATTGAAATAGTTTCTTAAGAGTGAAAAAAAAAACTAAAGAGCTCTACTTTTAAGCCAGAAGCATTCGAAGATGGAGTCAGGACAGAGGATGGACCCTTATTAAAGAGGCTCTTCTTTGGATCTGTTAGCTCTCTGTTCATGAGGTTAAACACTGGGTCCTCTGAAGTCTTTGGTTACATTGCCCTCTCTTTTTCCTGCTTCCCTCTTCTCTTGGCTCAGCATTATTTTTCCTCAGTTAATATCTTCTTAGCCGGGGGTCTGGTAAGGAAAAAAAAAATCAGCATCAGAGTTAGTGAGGGACTCAGGGCTTTTGGAACAAAAACTCCCTGCCAATTGGAATTTCAAGACACACCCACTGTCGGATATCAGCTCTAATTAGCTAGATAACTTGTCTCTATCATGAAAATGTGACTATCATTTGTGACAATTATAGGCATAGACTTGCCAGAAACTTGATGTCGATGATGTTCTTTCCTGGTTTTCAATAGAGTGATACAAGTCATACAGTTGAATACATAATGACCCTTTTCAATGTTTAGCAACCATAAAATATACAAATAAACTTAGGCTAATACTAATATAAACCCCTGATGTCCACAACATTGTATCTTGAATTGATGGGTAATAGAGATTGTGTTTTTATAGTGTAGTATAATTCCCAGGAAATTCATTCCCTGGAGGAGTAATACCAGAGGTGTTTTTAAGTAATTCAGCTGATTTTTTAATATTAACCTACTTAGTTATAGCTGAAATTACTCAGTGATTTAATATCTTAAGCACCTAGCACATGAGTGGCTTCACCCAAACTTTACCGTGAGGTTCACCCTGCACTTCACAGGCAAAAGAAAGAGCACAACTGCTTGCACATATGCAAACAGACACACAGAGACAAGCACTTATACATCCACACGCAAGACGGGACGTTATGCTGGTTGCTGTGGGGCAGAAGGGGGATTTGAGTTCAGACTCACAGGGGAGCTTCCTGTGGTATGGACCTGTGCATCTGTCACTTCGTGCTGCTCATCCTCTCATGATGGTTTCATTCTCAGTCCCCAGGAAGTCCCACTGCAGGATTTCAATTTCACTTGGCAATCGATCAAGTGTCCTGTATCCCATTGGATGGCAGGCTGACCTGGTGGTTAAATGCCTTCCACTGGCAAGGTCACAAGTCTTAGACAATGTGTCCATCCACGTCCATGTGTCAAAGTGTCCTCCAGTTAGACACTGAAGCACTACTTATTCCAGTGGCGTTTCTTCTTGCTGCCTGTGTCATTTTACCACTGTGCCTTGTAATTTTAAGCTGTGTGCATTTTGGCATTTTTTTGGAAAACTGCCACTTTTTCAAGCTAAACTCTTGTGTCCTCATGATTTTGCCAAGTCCAGGTCCTTGAAGTCACATAAAAGCACAACAGCAAATGGAGTCAAATCTTCCCATTTTCTCTTTTATATTTTAATTAATTTGTATGTGGATAAAGTTGTTCAGATTTATAACTAAAATAGGCTTTTATTTGTGCATCTTCCACTTGAGTTGATTTGGCACAGAAAATTCCACATTTTTTCCCTCCCAGATTAAATTTTAAATTAAATTAAATGGCAGCTGAGTTGTGCAGTTTAATTTTCCCATCATGCATTGTGAAAAAAGAGCAAAGGACCCAGGGGGCAGCGCTTGTGTTGCCTCACATGGATGCCATTGTGATTTATATTTTAAGCCCTGGCACAGACACACATTCCTAACCTACAAACAAATTCTTCATTGAATATGAACCAACCGCGCAATAATATCTTCCCCTTTGATAGCATCAGTCAGCTTGACTTGATATTAATGATGTCCCATTTCTTTCACTGCATTAGCTCTAATTGTTGATGTTGTCGAGAACTCTCTCACCGCAAGCTGGGGTTGGTATGGGTTGGGAAATGTAGTCCGCCCACCGAGGGTTATCTGAGGCAGGGTGGGAGGATGATGAGAGGCCTAGAAATTTGTCTTAAGCCATCTGAAAGGAGCAGAGATACACACACATATAAGGTTCACGTGGATGTCCAGTCGTACTCAAAAGGAAATTATGAAAATCCCACACATTATTATCGGCCGCCTTGTCACCATCTATTGTGAAAAACAGTAAAAGATATAATCAGATGATAACAAATCGACATTTCGGTTCAAGTCGTCTGTTTTTCTTATGCATATTATGCCATAGAGCATCTCTTTACTGTAAAGCCACGAAGTAATGTGCCTTAAAGTCAAAATGAAATTAAAAATTACTTTTTCACCTACTTAGCTAATTTCCCATTCCAGAATATACATATTTGATAGTCAATTCAAAAGAATTCCCTAAAGTTCAATTTTTTTTGTATTGTTTATATCAAAATCCCATCAAATTCTCTTCCTGGAAAACAGTGCACTTTCAGTAGTGATGTCATGAGGAACTAGGAGGCGTGCACAAAAATTTCAGCTAATTAAAACCATCACACCCCTCTCAAGCAAGCGGCTCTCAAAATGCTGTTTCATTGTGACTTTAAACATGCATGATGCAATTTTATCTGACTGCTAGATCGTATTGAAAGCCAAGCCACAACAACCATATTGTTAATAGGTTCTGAAATTGCATAGTGTTCGTTTAAAGTATCACACATGACCAAATGAGGAAATTAACTAACTACTGAATGAACATATGGAGCTATTACTGAGGGTTTAGACAAGAGCCCTAATAATTGGCAAACAGGCAGCTACTGTATGTTTCAGTGACAGTAATTGTAGCCGTACAGACTTTACCACGCTGACAACCTCTCTGGCTGCCAAGGAGCAAGAGCAATTGTCAAGTAAGTGTTTCATATTAGACTGGAAAACAAATCCTTGGATCTTAGAAAAACGGCCTACATTCAGGGTCTTGTATAGCATTTACCACATTGCGTTACGCTTAAACTACAGTATATAGGAGATATGTAGTGAGTGCTGTGCGGCCGTGGGTTGAGTGTCAGGATTAGAGTATAGCACAGAGCTGCGTCTAACAAGGCCAACACAAACAGACACTTTGCACTTGGAGAACAGCCACGATAGACTCTTGAACGGTCTTTCATGCTCTTATTGCTCCGTAACCTTAACTGCTCAGAACGCCTGAGGAGGGAGGATAGTGTTTCATGTTAACAGCTGAGAGTTCAACTGTATGTCAGCCAAAAATCAAAAGCCTCAGAATCTGATCACGAGCAGTCGCCTCTGATATTGACTCAAAAGCTTCAGGTTCAAAAAAGAACATCTCAAAGTTAAGATATGAAAATCTAAAAAAAAAAAAAGAAAGAAAAAAAAATGGGAAAAAGTCTGTGGTTATTTTTACATTTTAAGTTCTGGTCTTCTGAATCCCTGCACAGAATTATTTTGAAGGTCGGTTAACTCGTAGTTATGGCTTGAAGGGAAACTCTACCCAGTAAGAGAACATACATGCTTTGATCTTTGACAGTTCAGTCTAGAATTGTGTGTGGGAGAAAGTCTCCCAAACAAGTTAGCTGACTTGCCATATCAACAGACAAAATCCTGAAGCTGCTCTGTACACACTGAATAGAAAAACCCTCTCTTGTGGGCAAAGTGCCAGCATCCAAGGTGAATTTCTTCCAGGGCTGGGCTGATGTTTGATCCTCCTATCATACAATATGCAGCACCAAAAATCACCGATAGGCAATGACATCAGTTTGCACGCAGGAGATCTTGCACTGCAGGTTTCCTTCTGACAGTCTCTGGCCAGCAATCATTAGACAGCATAAGCAAATGTGGCAAAGCGAGGAGAAACACTTGAAAGCATCTGAATGATCCTTTAACACTACTGTGCATATCTTCTTTTAAGTGTTTACAAAAGGTTAGGACAGCGTTAAACAGCCACACAGCTTAGACTGAATGAAACAGAAGATGGTTTCAGGGATTTTTTTTTCCACAGAAGTATTAACTGGAGTTAAGTCTAAATACAGAGAGCGAGAGAGAGAAAGAGGACAAGATGAGAGGAAAGGGAGAAAGAGATAGCAAGAGGCATAGAGAGCAAGGAACTGAGTGACACAGAGAGACAGAGAGAAGGAGAGATTTGGAGTTGCCGCCTACTACATTGTGAGCGATATCTCTCCATTAGCATAAAATTACAATAGTGGAGGGTTGCCTCTGCTTGAGGGATTGACTGAGATCAGCCTAATCTCCAAGTGCCAGCAAATCTGATGACTCCCCCAAAGTTTAATCATGCCACCAGGGCTAGAGAAGACCTGATGAGTAGGAAATGACACACCGGGGTATCCACTCCAGAAAACCGAGCCCTTTTATGAGCACCGCACGATCCCACAATGTCTCTCACAACAAGACATCTGTGCTGTAATGTGTCGGGTGGCCACAGACTGCCCCCATTAATGTTATGACTTCCGCGGCGCAAAGTGACACCTATCAAAATTTAATTTTTAGATGTCATCATGCACATGCTCTCCAATGCATATGACTTTTTAAACATTTAAGTCATGGTGAAAAGTCGCTCATGGCAAGGTCGCAGGTCTTCGAGTGTCCTCGACTTTAACACTGCAGCGCTATTTATTCCAGAAAACCAAGAAGTGGAGTAAACTGGAAGCGTACACAGCAAACATGATAGCTGTCTTTTTACTGAATACATTAAGCATACAGGTAGTGTCTTAGTGGCATAGGTAAAGAGACAACAGCATACTGCACCTGCATAAAGGCACTCAGCACAAGGACAACAGATATTCACATTCAGTGCAAATGGACAGTGCAAAACATACAGCTGACAGAAGACTATACATCGAGTATCCATTTTATTAAGCGCAACAACTACAACTGTGACCCCGTTCTGCTGCAGAACAGCCTTGATTTATGAGGCATATGGAACAAACATTCAACAAAGTGCTAAAAATGTTGCATCGGGGTCTTATCAGATTCCATAGCGTCACTCATTTTCTGCAGACTTCTCCATGCTGCAAACATCCTGCTCCATCTCCAACCAGAGCGCTTTATTAGGTTGAGATCTAGGGACTGTTCAGATCACTCGAGAAATCTAAAGTCACTGTCATGTTCCTGGAACCACTTTGAGATGATGGCGCACGATCTGTCTGGTGCACTTGTAAAAGTGTAGATTGTGGCCATTAAAGGATGTAACTGGTGAGAAACAAGCTCAGCATATGCTGCGGTATTCCGACTGTTTGTCTGTGTGCCACGAAAACGTTCCTCACACCATTACACCCCTGACACCAGGCGAGACTGGATCTATTCTGTATTCGCCAAATTCTGACCATGAATCAGCAGAAACGGTTTTTTTGGGGGGGTTTAAAAGAAAAGAAGGAAATGAATCAATGAAGTAAAACTAAATTTTAAAATAAAAAAGAAAGGGTAAAAATCATTATGATGCAGCACATTTTCTTATGTACCACAGACAGTCTTTTAAAGTTCAGTCCAAGCAAAACCATGAAGGCCACTCTGTAAACCCTTGGTCTCCCATTTTCCAATATAGATATTAACATGTTCACATATTTTAAAAATTTCAACAGCCTATTCTTGTGTCAATAGCTTAGAGCCTCCAAAGGTACAGGATGTTCTGGTATGCTGTAGGTCCATTGAGAGTGGGAGGGATGTTAGAAATCCGCTGAAGTAAAACACATCTTCTCACACAAAAGAAGAGAACATTAAGCAGTTTTGCAGTGTTGTAGTGAGTTGAGTTGAGATGTATCCCATCAATGTAGGACATTGGTTTAAGGTGTCTAATCTTATTCCAAGAATGATATCAATTTCCGTACAAGACCTTGCCTCAAAACTCTCTGATCAAGGGGCTGTCAAGACATAATGAAAATAAGAACCTTCAGCAGTTTTACATTTATTGAATGGAAAAGTGAATTAAACCTGTTTCATTTCAAGGAAACAGAGCCAGATAACATTTATGCATTCTTCAGTTTTCGAGTTTTGGCGATCACATGCTCACTTTAGCTTCACATTCTGGTTAGCTCACAGAAGGAGAACTTTTTTCTCTTGCTTAACATCATCTGCTTCATGGTTTGAGGAGCCGTGCATGTTGAGGTGCCCTACTGCTCACCACCAGTGAACTGAGCTATTATTTGCTTACTTTTAGCCCACCTATTAGCTTGAATGAGTCTTGCCATCCTCCTCCAACCTCTCTCATCAACAAGACAATTTCACCCACAGGATTTTTGTTTATCACACCATTCTCAGTAAACTCTAGACACTGTAGTGTTCAGAAATCCCAGAAGGGATTTCTAAGATGCTGAAACCGGTATGTCTGGCGGCAACAATCATACCAGGGAGAAAGCCGCTTAAACCACACGTCTTTCCCTTTCTAATGTTTAGTTGCACAGTAGCTGAACCTCTCGACTCTGTTTGCGTGCTTTATACTATAAATGTTTTATATGTGACTCACTGTCTGGAAGAATGAGCTGTTTGCGTAAACAGGGAGGTGCACCTAACAAAGTGGATGCTGAGTAACTGAGTATATATTCACCGTTCGGCATCAAATCACTATGTGCATTCAGGCAGCGTGACATAAAGCAGCTACTGAGGTTCTGTAGTGAGAGGCCAGAAATTAAGGGGAGCCAGCGGAGCTTAGAAGTGGCAGCTCAGAGCGCCTGTGTCCTTGCCAGGCATCAGTCAGCCGACCGTTACAGCATCAATGTAAAATCAAGAGCGGAGAGCCCTCATCCAAAGATGACAATTTCATCCTTGCAAGGCTGGTCACATAAAACGCAACTTTTGTGAGGGAGAGGGAGTGCTGAGGATGCAAGTGTGGACACCATCCTGCCTGTCATTGATTGTTCTGTGCATTGAGTGCAAAAAATAATAATAAATGCTTGGATTTTCTGTTCAACCATATAAATTTCAGTTCTGCATGTTTTGAATCAACAAGATGTTACATTTTTATATACCATCGACACTAATAATTTATGAAAAAATCAGATTCATGCTCAATGAAAATCCGATACGATAATGATCATCCACTTGATAACTTGACACCTTGTTTTAGACAAGAGTTACAACTCTCCTCTATGCCAGAAGAGGAGAAAGATGCAATAATCAAAATAACAGAGGGATCATTTAAATTAAGGCCATTTAGACTCAAGTTACAAATGTGTGGAATAAGCACAGTAATTTAATGGCTGAGTCTACACACAGTTCTTGTTGTCTGCCTGAGTCACTAAAACATTAAGTGCTATTTCCACAGTTCTGTCACTTGAGTCTAAACAGTCCTTGTTTTTGCATTTTCAGTTATTGTAGTTTTAACCAAAACCAAACCAAATCCTAACCTTAATCAAGTTATACACATAATCCAATTTTGGTGGAGGAATACACTGTTTACATAATTCATGTCCACAACACATAATCAGTATTTCAGCATTCATACTTATTTGACAAAATTGTATGAGATTATGTTGTATATATAAAATCATCTAGCTACCATTTTCTTGATGGGAAGGGAACAAAGAGAGAGTTGAAAATAGGCTCTTATAATAAAAAATAATATCATAATATAAAAATTATATAATAAAATCTCTAAAGTTCAATGTTCTCAGCTGTCCCCAAACATCTTTGGCAACCACAGGTTTTTGTACCAACATGAATTCATGTATTTAACTGCTAAAGGTGACTGCAAGAGCACCCAGCAGGACTGTCTGGGTGCTTTTTCAGGGCACCTGTCCCGGTTTTCAGCTGATAACACCACTGTGGAATAAAGATCTCCCGGGCATAAAAAGTCAAACATTCTGTCTACCAAAATAATACATCCACAGATGTTAAATTGCAAACCCACTTCAGATTTCCCATGCTAAAGACAAAACTTCAAGCTATTTTAAACTATTTTACTCTGGTTCCTGGCTTTGAAAGATAGAGAGAGAGAAATGCTCATGTTCACAAATACTGACTGGGCTGTGTTTCTTAGGGTGATTTCACACCTGAGTCCTTTGGTGTGGTTAAATCGAACCCTGGAGTATTTTCCATGCAAGTTTGGTTTGTTTGGGCATGTGCTTATACAATCATCGCACTTGTATGCAGACAGCATTATTTTCCAGAAGTAACACTGATTCGTGTTCAAAGTGAATATTCTGCTGATTTAAAATAATAATAAAAAAAAATGGTATAACAACAACTGTTACGATGATGCTTCTATGTATTTGATGTTGGTCACGCTGATGCTCCATTTTTGGTAACGTGAGCTCTCTTAATTATTGACCATTTGTCTACTTCCGGGAGTTTTCCCGCGTGAAGATTCTGACCAATGAGAGAACAGTTCCCTTAAACAATGCTTTTATTACAAATTTTGGTCTGCCTCTAAATGTTGCCATGAGAACACAAACTGAAACACAAGGCAAATGCAACATTGTGGCAAATTGGTTCCTGTTTCAAACCAAGGCAAACAAAGTGTGAAAATGCCCTTAAATTCAGTAGCGTCCACTTTAAATCAGACTATTAAATCCAGTAATTAGAGTACCCAGAAAAAGGGAAGGGGTAACAGCATTATACTTCTTGCTATGAGCTGTTAACTGAAACTGTGTTGCAGGTAAATGTAAAAACCCATCCACCCTGACCACAACATTACATTCCACCACACTCTTCCAAAGTCAAAGTACTGCCTCTAGTCTTGCCTTTTTCACATAATCCTGTCATGGTGAGAAAATATATTTTCTCATTTCAAGCAGAGAACAACTAGTTGCTTTATAAGGCATCACGCCCATTTCATTCAATTTCAGGAGAGCAGGTGTCAGAGAAAACACCTCAAGCCTCAGTGTGCTGTTGGTGTGCTGTTCTTGTCTGCACATACCAAATACAGGTGGATTCTGGATACCGGTGGAGATTGATTTTTGATAAATACACACTGAGAGCAAACCTGGATCTGTACTTGTGTCAACCAGGCAAGCAATGATTCCTGCTCTTTTCCAAACAGAGTTAGAGGTGTGGACTCTGCACATGCTCCGGTCCACGGGGGAATTTCAGCTGCAGTACCAACATCGGCCACCATGCCAGATTGGCAGCAAAAGAGAGAGGCTGGAATAAAAGTGCACATTCCGTGACATTATGGCTTGACAAAGCGGCCATAAATATGGCATACCCAGTATATCAATGTCCCACAAACGTGAATTGTTCTCCAAATTGGAAATTTCTGGCTTGGACCAGAAGGTGTTGAATTTCAATTTTTATGACTCCAGCATTGCAGTTTAAATTGGACCACACACACACACACATGCACGCACATGCACACACACACACACACACACACACACACACACACACACACACACACACAGAGTTTAATTTCCCAAACAATACAGCAGAAGAGCTTTTAAAAAGTGAAAAGAGTTACTATAGTCTCCCTAAAGTATACATATTGTTCCATTATTTTTTCCTTATCATAAAGCTATTGTCTTGAAGCACTTGTAACCCATAATTGCCTGTGCTTCAACTTTCACGGAGTGGCAGAACAGTGAATGCAGTGAAGGGAAAAAGCAGCTGAATATCTGACATTTACAGTAACAATGGCATTTCAGGTAAAGTATTAGGCTGGCGTTCCTTATGCAGAGCGACTTACAAATTGCATACGGTGTGAATTTATCTTGTGATTCCATTGAACGAGAAGAGGAGTTACATCAGAATAATCTACAGACAAGTCCTCACGAATCCTTCTTTTCCTTCTGTCTGGCCTGGGGGTGCTTAGTTTGCATTCAAGGTCCAGTAAGACATGTTTGATCTTTACAATACAAGTGCCAGTAAAAGTTAAGTCCGTAGATTTAAATTCATTCTAAAATTCATCCGCTCTCCTCAAGAACAATTCCTCTATAAGCTCCAACACTTTGTGAACTTCAAAGGCCTTAAGACTGGGGTTTCTTTGTGAGTAAAACAAAGGAAGCTGTGCTTTCTTTTAGGTTTTGGAGGGCAATATCAACACAAACCCTCCTAAGAACTACAACAGAACTCTACAGAAAATTCACC
>OMLF01023291.1:0-10031 GCA_900302615.1 Holocentrus rufus
AAGTGGCGGGTGTTGTTTTGCTGCCCGGCGCTGTTGTAAAGCAGCGGGCAGGACAGGAGGGATTGGGGGGGGCGGACGAGTGAAGGGACAGAGGGGGCGGATGAGAAGACAGGAAGCGGGATATGGTTTGTCATTTCTCCTCTGTATAGATACATATTCCTATATTCAATTGTTGCTGAAAAAGACGATTATTTTCTTTCTTCGCCGATGCCGTTTCCAGGCAAATAGCTCACATGCGAGGTCTATTTCATTATCTGACCACCCTGCACCGCCCATTAATGTAAAGCTTTCAGGGAACGACTTCAAATTCACATTCAAATTCAAATGACTTTATTTGTTCCCCCGGGGGGCGATTCCCAAAGCCTTAACATGGGACTTTGATGCCTGAAAAGCCGGGCTGCCTCAAGCAGCACATGACTCCAGATTAGAGGTCATCTGAAATATGTTATTTAAAATACATTAAGATGACTCAAAACATATTTAAAGGAGCGGTTCGCCCAAAATAAAAATAATTGAAAAAAACATGCATTTTTCACTTCCCCTGACAAACTGTCTGTATTCACACCCAAAGAGTATGAATTATAGATCGGCAGTTTGGCGGTGTTCACTGGCAAGAAATAGTTCCCTGTGACACTGTTCACCCCGAGGCCTGTGGATTATATCTGTGTCATTATTTTTTGAAAAAGCTGATGCTGTTGAGCTTTTCACATGTAAATTTTTGACGGTTTGAGCTCCACAAAACAATAACCATCCAGCTCCATTGTATTGGGGTGCAGGGAAACAGACTGCGACATACTGAATCACACAGAAACTATCCGGATGGATCGACTATAATAGGGGTAAGTGGGGAAATATCTATATTTTGTATTTTAGGTGACCTGTTCCTTTAAATGTGTGGCCTTGTCTCCATCCAGCTCTTTCTCATCTCTTCTTATCCCCGCTTCACCGCCTCCTTCTCCTCTTCCTCCTCCTCCAGGACCATTTCAGTGTTGACACAACCAAACACTTTATGTTTATCCTTGTGAAATATGGATCATGGGGTTATATGAAGCTATATAGCCTTTGATCTGCAGCTAAGTAGATACATTAGCCTCCCTAACCCCTTCTACCCCCGTTCTTTCATTCCCTCTGCAACACACACACACACACACAATCTAAATTGCTTCTAAAAGATAAAAAAATCTCAGGTGAAATAGTGTCATCCGAGGCTATCGTCTCAGCCAGAAAAGATCAATATCAGAGGCCAATAAAGAAATTGAGACATCCAAACTGTCCCATAAAGAAAGAGGCACACCAGCTATTTATTAATGGAGCAATGATCACTTCAATGGAAGACTGCTTTCAGCTGGGAGTCAAAGCATGAATAAAACCTATTTTGCAGCTTTTGCGTGAGCATTCCTGAAATAATTTCCCCCAGTATTTGGGGGGTGCACTGCTTATTGGGTCTATTACACTCTTCAAAAAGTGATTTGCTGCTTTGTGCTGCCCACTAGTATCAGACTTGAAAAAAAAAAGGCATGTGGCTATTTGCTAACAGAAAGCAGCTAATCGACATCATTACCCTCGGAGGCTGCCTTCCTGCAGCAGTCAAAGCATGAATTCCATGAATAACATGGAGATAAAAAGCTATTGAATGCTACAAGAGCCAAAGCTGCGCTTGAGCACTGGTTGTTACATATCATTAATAGACATAAAATCTAGTCGGGTGGCCTTGTAAACATGTTTATTCACGTGTGTCGTTATTGACTTTTCCGTGCATCTGCCACTGGACTTAGAATACAAGATCAAGCCAAAGCCCTGGTTATTAGCAGGAAAAACCTCTTAGCTCTGGAACGGTTCACAAAAACACCAGGCAGCCGCTTCGATTAGCAGGCTAGTGACCGCAGTGGCAACCCCCCTCCTTTAAACAAATCCAGGAAAGCTGCACAGAAGCCAGCAGTGGAGGACTGTAGCTGCTCTGGGTAGTGTTGTGAGAGTGTGTCGAACTATAAACATGAAGCAGGGTGCAGCTGGAAAACAGTGTGCGTGCTCAGCAAAAGACCCTGGGACAATTAAAGCATGAAAAAAAAATATGTTGAAATTTACAACTGGTGCTAACTCCAGCTGTACAGTAAGTGGTCCAGTAGCAAGAGGATGCTTCATGATAAAATGTGGCGCTGCAGCAGCTAGGGAAGTATCGTTATAGGGTTGGAGTTGTGAAAGTTATTTTTCAGCCGGGGTCCAAATTGAACATACGCAGTCTTACACCTTAAGAGCCAGGCTCATAAAAACATGCCAGTCCTCACATCGTGAGGAAAACAGACCTGCAAGCAATTTTGGTGCAAGTTCTGCATCTATTAGTAGTACATAGGAGTAAGTATTTTAGTAGCCATTACTAAAGGCAAATCCCCTTAGCTTAAAGGTTTATGTCCGTGTCTCTGAGCTGAAATAACAGCCCTCTGTTTATAGGAGGTCATAAAGAACGGTAATGATATGGGGGAAATGAGTTTCTATGGACAGAGGGAAGGGAGGGAGGAGGGGAGGTGTGGCCGGTATGGGGTAGGGGAGCAAGAAATTAGGAGCGAGGACGACACTGGTAGAGGATGGGGCAAAAGGAGGGAGGGAGAGAGAGAGAGGGAAGGGAAGAGAGAAGGAACGATGTGAGAAAAGGAAGGATGATGCAAGGAAAGGAAGGAGGAAGAAGAAGGAGTGTCTCAAGGAGGATTATTGGTAACAAACATCCCAGGCAAACTGCTGTCTGTGTGTGTTTGTGTGCGTATGTGTGTGTGCGTGTGTGCACGCATAGCCAGAAGGTTTGGGGTTGATGACACATCGTAAAATTAAGCCTCAGCTCAGCGTCTGCACTGTGTCCTTCATTAGAGAGGCGTGCAATGAAAACTACTCACTCACATACACACACACACACACACACACACACACACACACACACACACTTACAAAGAGTGTAAACTCAATCTGTTCTTTATTAGAGAACAGCTGGGGGTCCATGACAGCTTGACTGGACACTCTCACACTGTAAACTCTATCTGACCTTCATTAAACAGTTAAGTGCGGTGGTTCACTAACAGTTTAAATGGCTGACCTAATCATTGCCATGTGAGTCTGCCGCCCTGTCAGACAGGCCACTTAACAAGTCACACAGACGGCAAGACAGATGAGGTCCAACACCGACACTGATGACTTCTGTGCTGGCAGAATATTCAAGCTGACCCGTTACATTCGCAGAAATTCAACAGTTTTGGGTCGATTTTATTCCATTCATAAGACCTACCGATGCTTTACAGTGGGAGAAAGGCAGAAAAATCAAGTTGCTCGGCCACTTAAGACTGCGGCACAGGGGAAATTACCCGGCACCGGCGCTCCATTTTAGCCTCATATCGCAGCAAAATCAAATTCCAGCATGCTTTGACACACTGAACAGCAGTGATTTGTCTTCATGACTTTACAGCCCAGTGCTTTAACACTCAAAACGATGGCAGAGAATCAGATGTTTTAAAATGTAAATCATGAGAAAGCAGAGAGAATAAACCACAGGATTATTTGGGGTATTTTTTCCCTCCACAGTAGACTGATAAATTTCTGCGATTAGAGTTCAAATCATTCCGGGATAGCTTTGACAAAGCTTCCCAATATCCTTGGATTTGCGCTTTTACGAAAGAAAAATCATTTTTAGGCTTCCGTTTCCACCCGGCCTGCAGAATACATTTCCCCAGGGAAAGAATTAAAGTGAAAAACAAGTGGTTGGCAAAATACAGAGCTCTCGGGGACAATATTCAATCAAGCTATTGACAAGACATATACAATCACCGGGACGATTAAAAAGTGAGGCTTTCCGGTTTAAATTCAGATGGACAACTCCAGAGACCAATGAGAATACTGTGAGTGGGTCTTATTAGTTCCCCCATTTTTCCACAATAATCAAGGCTGTCTTCTGGGATTTTCTTCTCTGTATGGAGGATTAAGTCTGGGAATGACGTAATTATGGTCAGTCAACATGTGGATGGAAAACTTCACTGTGCATCAACATGACGGAAAAGGGAACACGAGCAGCACTGATTCATGAGTTGATCAATTCATTGCAGCTCTTTCATTCATACATGTGTGTGTGTGTGTGTGTGTGTGTTGCCATACCTTTAACAGCTTCATCTACCACTTCCACCACACGATCAATCTGTTGGACCTGAAACACACACAGACACACAGGGAGTTTAGTGACACTGACCAACAACATCCAAACAGAAGCATACTATTGCCGCACACACACACACACACACAGATCCCCATGCAAACAACATGGGCGCTGTAAAACATGCACACACACACAAAGCCACAGCAGGCTGGAACATGACCGCTGAACCATCATCTGATCTTCACCTGCTGCCCTCAGCTTTGTATGAGCCGTTAGGAGGCCGAGGTCGTCCCGAAAAGAGCCTGAAAACCCCACTTGACAACCGCTCTGATTTTACCAATCTACCTCTCCCTCAGCAGAAGAAGAAGAAACCATCGAGAGAAACAGAAAGAGATGCAGGAAAGAAGTGGTAGAGGTTAGGGGAGAAATTATTTCTCCTCCTATTATCTATCTCCTTTCATTGCTCCCAGTATCCGTTCCACCTCAATTCTCACTCTCTCTATTCTTAGAGGTCTAACTTGTAGCCCTCGGCGCCCATTCTCAACGCCCCCTGCTCTATTACCCAGAGCAACCCTCCGTTCACATGCACACAAAACACACACAAACACACACTGTGCCTGGCAGGCAGCAGTTATATGCACGGTAAGCATTGAAATAAAAATCTATTTTCTTCTAATGGCCGGGCAATCTGGGTCCATTCAGAGCAGCAGTGGGCACCCAAAAACACAGCACACACACACACACAGTACTGCAAGCCTATGGGAGACAGCACTTATAGCAAGAACCTGTTCAACTGCTGGGCTGTCTGGAGGAAAAAAAAAAGTGCTGTTGCTCACTCAAGGTTGAGAGGGCTTTCTTATTTATGGATGAAAAAGAAAGAGAAAGAGAGATCAAAGAATTAAATCTACTCAATCAGTGACCAAAGAGTGGATAATTTTCAAGAATTCATTTTCAATATGTTTCATTGTTTCGCAACAACCAAATCAAATTAAACTAATTAAAGTCCAGACCAATGATCTCTGGTCCATGTACACGCATGTGATCAGCGCTCAGTGTTCCACTCGGGCCGTGCGTTCACCTTGCCAAGACTGAACGTTATCCTACAGCATATGTTTCCTTTCCATTCATTTAGCTGTGATGGTCACCCACAGTTTGGAAAACAGGACAATTGCCTATATATCATAATATAAATATCTGTAAAAGAGCTATTCTTAAAGTGCAATGAGTACTGGAACTGACGCTGGAAACAGGAACAACCCGCAGTCTGAAAATCGGCATAAATCACTGCAAATGTACCAAAAGTACGGTCCAACAGTCTAGTCGGTTCCTTGGATTTTGGAGAGCCTTGTTACCACCAGGGTGAATTTTGTCCAGGACAGATCACATGCCAACTGCTGAATTTCATGGTCTGACCAGTCTTTTAATGTTGGATTTCTTTAAATTTGTGGGCAAACAGAACAACCTACACAGGGTTGGTGTTGATGTGTTGCACACATACCAGATAAGCTCTCTGGTTTCTGTAATGTTTGAGGGCAATAGAGGTTTTCACTTTGAAGACATCATGCAGTTGTAATTCATGCCAATCTTTGAGTAGGATTCTTTTGATTTTCCTGAACAAAGGCGACTAACGTAGATGACAGAGAACACAGTCACAGTTAGATCCAGTTCTGCGATAAGCTAAAGCCTCCCGTGGCTGTACATGGCACCGGCATCTTTGACCATTTTAATGCTGGAAAGTCTCTCGTTGAGTTTGTTTTTTCTATGACTGGGCCTTGGAGATGCACCCCTTTGTGCTTCAGCCCAAGCACAAAGTGGTACATCTCTGGCTGACTGGGAGATTGTCAAGAGTTTTAGGTTGCTATGCAGTATGACAGGAGTAACGTAGATGCAGTAATAGTAGTGAGTTCACCATCTTCTTTTCCGAACAGGATGTCAAGAAAAGTGATGCTCTCAGTTGATCTTTCAAAGCTTAAGTAGTAAATTAAACTGTGAGCAGAAGTGTGCTTTTCAATGTAGATGTGTTTACATACTACCGTCAGAGGAAGAGCTTTACACTTGAAACATGTTGCATTGTTGCATTTATGAGCCTTGTTTGTGTTTGTCCTTTTCTAATTTGTGTAGTTTTGTTCAACTATGCAGGTATCTGTAGCATGAATAAATTTCTTCCAATCTGTTTATAGTTTCTTGAAAAGGTCTAGAAAAGTCTTGGATTGAATACGCTGAGTCAGCATTAAGTTTGTACAGCTGATGTCAGTAAAATGCTAATTAGCATATCATTCATGAGTTCCCTACAGCAGGGACACCGTGATGAGGGCCAAACCCTGGAACATGTCTCGGGCTTTATGGAGCTATGATACATTCTAGAGAATTACTGGACTGCTAAATCTAGGATGTAAAGTTAGGATGATTCCCAATATTCAAAATCCAAAATGTGGTCCCTGTGCAAGATCCAAACTGCATTTATGCAATGGCAAAGCTCTTAAAATGCATTTATAACTGGGATAAAAAATTGAAATTAGGATGTTAGTGTAATGCAGCCCCAGAGGCCAAATGAGTAATTTACCCTGACCCGAGCTAATTAAAACACTTCACTCCTCTTGTCACGTACAGACATTCATAGGGCACAAGGCCACAGTGCATTTTGTAAACCGCAGTTGACACACTGGGCTTCAGGAGGTCTTAAAATATCCACAAAAGTAGCCCACCCATGGCATAAATCTGATGAGAAATGTAGGCTGTGGGACATGCCTTTATCTTTTGTTTACATCTTTGCTTATTTACTGTAATCCTTTGATTTCCAAGTCAGTACACTGCATATGTATATGAATGTGTATGTGATGTGGTTTATGCACAGGACGTGACATGCTTGGAACAGAGAGGTGAAACACAGAGAGCCCATCTAAATGTCTGTTTACCTTGTATTCAGTGCAATGTCATTCATATCATCACAACTTTAGTCAGGAAAATGAAAGAGAAACAGACACACACATAAAAGCTGACACCCAGGCTTATCAACTGGAAGTGCATGAAATAGGTGATTCAGTTTGCTTTTATTATTATTTTTTATATATATATTTTCTTTAACTACACCTCTTATTCTAGCCGTTAGTGCAATCACCTCATGCAAATTCAGCACAGGCTATTTGCATCTGATTTGCATAACCCACCAACTGTCACTGTCATTCTGTGTTTGATTGTAACTACCAGGGATACACAGGGGGAGTGCATGTACATACATCTGCCTCCGTCTGTGCTTGTGAGCATGTGTGTGTGTGTGTGTGTGTGTGTGTGTGTGTGTGTGTTCGCGCGCGCTCGTGTGCATATGCATCAATCCAGCCATCCATGTGTGTTTGTGTGTGTGTTTGTGTGTGTGTGTTTGAGTATATCAATGCATAATCCAATCTACTTATGACAATAGAAAGGGCCTGCAGTGGTAAACTCACCAGCTGTTTCGGCGTAGCCCTAAAGGCTATTACATACATAAGCCTGTTTATCTGAATGTAATTATATTATACATACATGCCGCTTGATTTGAATATAATTATGTTACAGGCTGGCACGTTTATTTAAATGCAATTACATTATTTATGGTAGAGGATATTTAATGTAACATTTGAGGTCCCCCTGTTATTTTAAAGACCGGGCAGTAATCAGCGGAGGATATTGCACTGTTTGGTTTATCCCCATTTTCAACGAGGGAGGGTGTTTTATATGCGAGCAAATAGAATCTGCATTACGTGAAATTAACATCAAAGTTTCATGTGATTTAGTAGGCATAGCTTAGCTCTCTCATGGAGTGAATAGCAATATGCAGGCATATTTGTTACATCTTAATTGGCCAACTGTATTCTAACTTTAGTCGTGTATCACACACACTCATGCAGAAATTGTTTCACTTTTCCAATTGGTTTTCACTTTCAGCCACAAATGCATTCCACACTGCTGCTCACGAGGAATAGTAAATGGGTTTTAATTATTTATTCCTGATTATTTATTTTTATTTTTTTTATTATTATTGGTCAGGTCAGGATTCAGGATCATTTGCAGGGTCAAACTGGACATAATCAAAACATTTCTCCTCACCGCACCACAGCCTATTCTCAATTGACAAAATTTATTTGATATGCAAATGTTGAGGACGAAAGTTTCTCAATACTTCTGCAGAACCAACCAAAGCTCATTTTAAATTCCAGAATTTGGTATAAGGTTGCTGGCTGATGGTTAATTTGCCCTGACAAGATTCAGGAGATGGTAGAGGTGTTGCATGATTTATAAAATGGACAAAAACATCTTTAATTACAAATATAAAGTCTTATCTAACATTTTCGTGGAGCATGCTTATTTTGCTGTTAAAGAGTATTTTAATACGGCCTCTTGCTCTCTCCTGTGATTAATCAGGTGTTACATAATTAATAGAGAATTAATGTTTTGATATCAGCCTGTTAATCAGTCTGTGCACACCTGTGCTGGAGGTTGTAGAGTTGCAGCCAAACTGGCCAAATGCCAAAGTCCTTAGTTTGAGTGAGGCTGCCGGGCACGGAGGGCAGGTGTCTCTTAAATCCCCTTAAAAGAGCCGGTGATTTCTCACTTGATGTGCTTCTGTTTGTCTCTCCTCATGCTGGCTGGGCTTTGCCTCTTAGGTACAACATGTTTGTGTTTCCTACTGGTGCTTGTGGTTCTCTCTGAGCTCTCTCACCTTGATGTCTGAAGACAGTAAAAACTCGATGTGACAGTGAAAGAAGAGGAGGCACAGACTGCATCGTAGAAAATGTGCTCAGACTGCAAACCCATGAGGTCTTCTCACCGATCACTTGTTCCTGCTCTCGTCTATCGATCAGACCACAGATCTGTATACACTGGATTGGTGTATACTCCATCATCAAAAACACAAAATATAATGGGTTTTCGATGGTTTGGTCTCTGGGTCATGAAGCATTTCTTGCATGCAGGAGACAATAACAGGTTACAGTTTCAAAACACCAAATATTATGAGTAAAGATGCAACTTTTGGGCGTTACTTCTTTACATGTTGGACTTCTTTTTTCTTATAATGACAGTGCAGGGCTCTAAGAATGATGATGTTGGTTGTTTGCACACTGTTTGGTCAAGTAATCTGAGCCTTGCAGTAGCTTTCAGTTTCAGCAGGGAGACTTATTCACAATGATAGTTTAGTCAATAGTTTCCTTCAGTAAAAGCATGGTAGATCCTTCAGTAATGCAGCAAATAAATCATCGTGCTCCCATGGTGCCAAGAACACATATTTACAATAGCAGCCTATGCAGTTTGGAGGGAGACATTTGTTTTCATCTGCTGAGCGTGCATTTCGTTTACAGAGCACATTTACAACACATGTGACTGAGCTACACAGGCAGAAAAAAGCCAAGGAGGTTTAAATAACAAGATCGCTTGTTAGAGTTGCAGAGTTAAGGGGAATTCTTGCAAAGCTGAACCAGCTTCTCTCGTTCTGGGAAGAATTTACTCTGATGTGAGCCTCTGCCCAGTCCTACAATCTCATGCCCCCCAATGTGGGGGCAGCTTCATGCATGCTCCTCGCTCCTGAGCGAAGCCAGAGTATTGGGTGGGCACAGGTGGGCGTGCTTTAAGCAGGTGGATCTTATGTCTTATGATCTTATGTCTTATACACACTGCTACCTGTTAGATTCTTATTTACACTTCTGAGACATTACTGTTTACCAAATGGATGATGTTGATTTCTGTGTCCACATCACTTCAGGAACAGGGTAACCAACCGGCCAATATCTAGATTACTGTTTATATATATGTATATATTCCCCTCAAAGAGGTTTGTTTTGTTTCGTTTGCTCCATTTCTCCTTTACAACCGCTGAGCCTCTCCCTCTCTGGTCTCCTTTCATTCCTTCATCATCTGGTTCTCCTGCCGT
>OMLF01023304.1:5093-16535 GCA_900302615.1 Holocentrus rufus
TGTAGGTTATCAATGTCACTGGCATTTCCATTGGAAGTGGTTTGGCATCAGCCTGCGATACCCTCATATCTCAGGTAGTGTCCTCAACAAAGCTTCTTCTTTCTTTTTATTTATTTAAAAAGGATCCCAACTATTACTGCTGGGTTCCCAGGTAGTCCAAAGGTCTCCGTGAAAACAGCTCAACAGTGTCTTTTCAGATCAAGTTTGTTTTCTTGTCCCAGTCATCCTCTTGGTTGGTGGTGTAATGGGTGTTCTCTAACTCTCCTTATTGGTGTATCTCTGACCCACTGTCTTCCCGTTTCTTTCAGACGTATGGGAGCGGTAACTTGAAACGTGTGGGAGTGATTCTCCAGAGAGGGATTCTGATTCTGCTATTGGCCTGTTTTCCATGCTGGGCTCTCCTCATAAACACTGAGCCCATCCTCCTGGCTGTCAGACAGAACCCAGAGATTGCCAGGTCAGCTCCTATCAAATCAACAAAACATGCATTACACCTTGAGCATCTCATATGGTGTAGGCGCTGGCCACATGGTCTTATTCAGAGCCCATTAGGGACAAATGGAAGCATTTCCATTCTTCACCCGATTGCACAAGTAATCCAATTCTGAACTGACTCATGTAAATGTTATAACTTGCTTACATAACATTTAACCAGAGTGGGTTATTCTGTGCATGTAGACATTGTTAATGAGTGAGCAGGGAAGGGTTCAGTGTCCTGCTAATGAATATTCTGACAGCATGGACCCTCACTGGCTTTTGCAGAAATCAGACCAATGATCTTTCAGTCATGGCATATGAACCCCACAATATTGCATTTTTGGCTGGACCACGACGGCGGGGCCAACCCCCACAAAGAGCACATGTCTGTCCCTGGCTGACTGACTTAGTGATGAAGTTACACCATTGGTCGGCCGTGTGTAGATGTTTCCCCATTAGCCGTTTGGCTCTTCCAAAATGAACAGGCACAAACAGTTTCCCATTACTCCTCAGGGGTGTTTACAAACCGGCATTTAAACAAGGTTCTGTTGACATTACGAATAACTATTTTTGTAAAATGCTTGTCATAAAGAACCAATTACCTATTTTGTTGCATTTGCATTAAACTAAGATATTCCAACAGATTTTACAATTTTTGCATGGTTATTTGCAAAGATATATTTATGGGCTTTTTTCCTCACCCCAGTAGCCATACTGTATATTCTCTAATAGTGGATGGGGTTTTTATTTAGTTGAACTACAGTGGGTACCAGGCATTTATTGGAGGCAGGTTTTTTATTTGAGAGAGGACTTTATTTCTATTTTCCTTTATTTGATAAATATATTTGCTCATATTTTAGTATGAAGCCTCCTGGTTTGCTTAATTTTCTCCGCTCTCCTGTGTTTTTCTTCTTGTTTTATCCCCGGCCATTGACTCTAGCTTCTTCCAAATTTATTGCACAATAAGGACAGACTATAAGTACAGTACATGGTCCAGTCATAAACTATTTTTGTCTTGTTCATTTATAGAAGCATACAAGCATTTGTAGTGGGGACTGGTCTTTGTACAAGGATACAGACAGCTTACATAATTGTACACAGTGGGACACATGGTTGGACAGCAGGACCTTGCTTCCATCAATTATTTGCCAAATAAGATGGTCACATATAATGAATGAGATGCAGCTTCACACATCGTGTAGTTATCTATAATCATATGATTAGATGCTACACAGGAGTTCACATATTTACTCACAATTTGTTTTTCTGCCACAAAGCCTCTCCCAGTTGTATGTGAAGATCTTCATGCCTGCCCTGCCGGTGAGTTTGAAGCACTGTGTGTAGAACCCATTAGATGGAGTTATTCAAGCTATATGGCTTCATAACACATTTCAGGCAATCTTTGCACTCTGATATAATGACCAAACTACAAGCTCAAATTTGGACTGACACTTGCCATACCTAACCCTGACTACTGACACATACCTAACTACTGACACCATTGCCATTTTATTTACTCATGTTCATATTGTTTTTGCAGGCTGCTTTCATGTACCAGCTGCAAGGGAGGTATCTGCAGAATCAGGTGCAGTATGATGTGAACACAGTAATAGCCAAATAATAGCTGAAGCATAGTTATTAAATGGACAAGAAATGTTAAAAGCTGTTTTTTATGTTAACTAATATCTGTGTGTGTGTCTTTTTTTTTTTTTTTTTTTGAGAAAGGAGACAATAATATTAGGTGTTACCTGTATATGTAAATTCATTTAGGCACTGCATCAACCATATTCTAAAATACTCTAAAAGGTGAATATAATTGGATTTTTTTGTGGCATCTTAATTTAGTTGGAATTTGCCTAATCGGATTGATTTTTCAGACTAGGGGGCAGGCAGACAGGAACTGGAAGTGTCACATTTAAATTTCAATACTGACAAAGGGTGGTGCTGTGGTTCACAGGGAATTATATGGCCCCAAGTGGTGACTGGAATATTAGGCAATATTCTCAATACTGTTATCAACTACATCTTCCTCTTTCCACTGGACTTGGGTGTCGCGTGAGTTTACCCACTATCGTGACAACTTATTATTAGTCATCATCACACATCATCATCATACAAGTTCTGGTTACATATCTGTGAACAGTTGACAGCAAATGTATGTCTATCAGTAAATAAATGTACTTTCTACTGTTTCTTTATTTCTACCCCTCCTCTAAAAACTGCTTGTTCCTCTTGATCCCAATGAAGTGGATCTGCAGCAGCCAATGCCATCTCCCAGTACTCCCTTGCTGTTTTCTTATATGTTTACATCTGTTGGAGGGGGCTGCACAAGGCTACATGGGGAGGTCAGTATTTTTTTCCCTGTTACTGCTGATGGGATAAATCATCATAAGACCACAGCATGAATTTTATGTTACCAAATGTTTCTTTTCACTAAATTCATTCTGGGCAGTAATCCTCTTATTCTGTCCTGTGACTTGGTCCTTCTTCACCATTAAAGTCTCTGGCCTGTCACAGCTTGTTAATTGTTTGCTCATTGCGAACATTCCAGTGTGTAATGTTTGACAAATTTAGTCTGACTTCATAACTTTTTAAGGCAAAGTTGACTTGATGTTACAATAATGACAGTGCTTTTTTCAAGGAAAATTCTAGCCAGCGCCGTAATTGCTGTGATGCAAAAACCATGCAACAGCAATTCTGTTTTTTTTTCTTCCTGTGTTGAGTGAGCATCATCCTTTAGCTCCATGAAGCTGCTGAAATTCCATTTTATAATTTTAAAAACATAAACTGACATGATTTCAAGGGATAAATTTAAACATTTTGTATATATTTGTTTCATGTGTTTAAATGTCCATATTTATTCTTTTGTAGACCCCTTGGATTTAAACTGATTTGATTTCATAAAGTTTTGCATTCTCTATCATGATAAAATGAATGACTTTAAAAGTGACTCCAACCCCTAGGTTGGTCATGTGACAGTCTGCAGGAGTGGGGTCTCTTCAACAAGGTGGCCGTTCCCAGCATGCTCATGCTTTGCCTGGAGTGGTGGCTGTTTGAAATGGGAGGATTCCTGGCTGGTGTGATCAGCGAGGTTGAGCTGGCAGCTCAGTCGATCGTGTACGAGTTGGCCACTATCGCCTTCATGGTAACTCCATTAAAGTATTTCCTACCTTGTGATGAGAGTTACTGGCCTTCTGTTAGTATATTGATGATTACACCAAAGAAATTAATTTTAAAAAAGGTCGTCTTTAGACTTTTTGCAGCAAGTACTGCCACATTTGAGTGCTTAAAGTAGTACTGTCACATATTTCACATGAACACCTCTGTATGAGCTCAATGGCTGTTAGCCAATATGAGCTGCCTGCAGGAAGTGCTTTTATCATCAACTATCAGGATATTTTAATTTTCTACTCCTGCACCCAGGCAAATGAAACAATACACCAGAAATTATTTTTTATGTTTGTGCCAATACAATAATGAAATTAAGTTTGTAAAAATAAAGAAATTGGTCATGACTGCAGGTCTCCAGAGCAGAAAATTTGTTGTACCAAAGAGATATATTAACTAGAGATAATGTTTTTCCACAATAATATTCCACATATTCCAATATTATTCCACAATAATAATATCTCTGTATTTTTTTACCCTACTGTAATCCTCCTCCACAGATCCCACTTGGATTCTCTGTTGCTGCCAGCGTGCGGGTTGGGAACGCTCTTGGTGCGGGGAAGACAGAGCAGGCCAAGCTATCGGCCAAGGTCGCCATCCTCTGTGCCGGTATGAACCAGTGCATACATACAGCCAGCACAACCTCCACAGAAGAGCACAAAAGTCATGTGAATGAAAACGACTGACCTGCCTTAGCCTACTGGACATGTCTGGTGTCAGTTTAATACAAAAGTAATAGAGGCCAAACAAATATGTCTTCTACTCATACCTTAGTCTGAATTGATTAGATTTATCCTTTGGCATATCACAGAAAATTTGAGAAAATTCATACAAAAGATGCCGGAGTTCAGCATCAACTTCTAAACTGAAAACTTTTTAACTTCAATGATTGAGGCCAGCTTTTTCCAAAAACATCAACAGCTAATTCTTGTAATTACAATTAACTTAATTTTAATGAGCACCCTTTTCCAAATGACTTTTTTTTAATTTAATTTAATTTAATTTAGTTTAATTTAATTTAATAATTTCTTGAACTAGGAAGTTTCCAGAGATATAATATCTCTTCTACAAGAGAGACTTGGCCCAGACATTAGCAGCCAATGGTTAAACAGTTCACAGACTTGTCAAACAACAGGGAACAACAGATTGAACATTTTACAAACCATTTTCTACGAGGAGCAACAATTTGGGACATAGGTGTATGGAACAATGAATATTCTGTACACAATCTAAAACGATAAAGAATAAAAAATAAAAGTTAACATAGTCAAAGAGCAGTCTGCCTAAAAGGCGCATTTAAAAACATTTACAAACTTCAGAAAAGACTTATTGAACATGCCCTCTAAAGTCTCGATAAGTTGGCATGGTCTCCAGTTTAAGTTTATCTTGCAGATTATTCGCGGCCCACAAAGAATATGACAATGTTGATTTACCAAAATCAGTGTTCATCCTGGGAACGTGAAAGAGAGGCAACCTAGATGACTGGTGGCTGCTTGACACAGATGGCAGCAAATCACCAAGATTAGATGGGAGCTTCCCACTAATGGCTTTTAAAATGACGAAGTACTTATGACTCAATCTATCCAAATTCAGGGAGGACAATCCAATCAGTGTATATAAAGTTCAGTGATGAGTGCGTGTTTCAGTCTTCAAGATAAAACATAAGGATGCATTGAGGGAATCAAGCTTACATAACAGAACACTTGCATATGCAAAAATATATTTTCTTGCTGTAAGAAGAAAACATTTCTTAAAATGAAAGTAAAAGCCTAGCTTGGTTTTAAGTTTCTTTGCAAGATTTTCAGCATGTACACTGAAGGACAGTTTGTCATCCAACCATTAGGAAGCAACTCCGTGATTAGCGATTGTATTTTCATGCCTTGTTCAACTTTATTAACATACTGTATTTCTTATTCCCAACGCAGTCATCATGTCATGTTTTCTTGGAGCTTCTCTTTCAATCCTTAAAGACTACATTGGATACGTTTTTACTTCAGACCCGTGAGTCCAGACATTGAAACAAATAGCGTTCACTTTCTTACTCACTGTATTATAAAGAGGAAGTGGACAAGAAGTCATGCATTAACTAAGGTCATCACCTTCATACTGACTCGGAAACACTGGACCATGACAATGGAGTCATCTTGGCGCTTTGCTCTGGTCACATGTTAGAACACTGTGCACAGCAGCACTTTATTTTGCAGCCTGGAAATAACCGTTTCATAATTCAGGGGAGAGCTGCACTGTAACAATTTTGTAATGGAGGAATTCTTAAACTAGTTACTGTGTGACTATTGTTGTATTGACCACATACCAAAAGACATAAATACATACATATTAAATAGTTATAGTTTAATTATGGTGTAACTTGTAATTATGAGGTACAAATTAATTACAGTGTAACAAGACCAAATTCTGGGGAATTGGGGAATAACAATTTTGTAATAATGAGGGAATTTTGAAATTGTTGCCATGTAGCTATTGTACAGACTACATAGCAGGGTAGCTGTTGGAGGTGCTTGCTCCCTGTAGTTATGTTGTAATTTCAAGGTGTAAAATAAAAATTTTCTTGTTCCCTGTAACTACATGGTAACTGTAAGGTAACTACAGGGTGTGTGGGCTTTAAAATAAAGTGACACAAATTACAAAATGACTGCACCTTTATTACACCATAACTCCCTCAGTCGCTTATTATTACAAAATTGTTCCCCCTGAATGACCCAGAATTTAGTTTTGTTCCCCTGTGATTACAAAAAAGTTACACCATTTAATTTGCAGGCTGTAAAATTCAGTGCTACTCGGCACTGTTAGTTGGTTCTTGGCCACAGTAACTATAACAATGATAGTGACATTGTGATGACTTTAGTTTTTTATCCTGTTTTTACAGAATCTGGAAAATGAACTTGTTAATCTTATTCATCACAAGACATGAGACCATTTTAGATGCAGTTACGTCACCAGAAAGTAAAAAATAGAAGTCATGCCTTTCTTTCAGCCTTGTACTTCAGTTATCTTTGCTTTATCTTGACAAGAATCTCTATCTACATGTCCTTTTAGAGAAATTATTCAGAGGGTTGCTGATGTCATGATCATATACGGTTTCTTCCATCTCGTTGACGCCACTGCGGTGAGGGGCTATGCTGCACAAACTAACTTCATGCCATAGCTAAACAATACAGACTTGATAGTGGAGCACACTAAAGCCAAATCTGTGCTTGATTTCTACAGGGTGTGACGGGGGGTGTCATTAGGGGAGCAGGGAAGCAGATGATCGGTGCTCTGTGTAACCTGGTGGGATACTACTTAATTGGCTTCCCCATCGGTGTGTCCCTGATGTTTGCAGCCAGTATGGGCATTTTGGGTGAGAACAGATATGCTATTTACAATGCCACCAACTGCAATTCTGCCGTCTTGTCTGATGCTAGTCAATTAAAATTCAGGAAAGCCTACAACAACCTCCTTCCATGTCTGTTATAGGACTGTGGGCAGGACTTATCGTTTGCGTGTTTGCACAGTCCGTGTTCTTCATAGTTTTCCTGTATAAACTTAATTGGAAAAAAGCCACCGAAGAGGTGCGTACTTATATCACATGAACAGTCAAAATATCGGGCAATTTCTCTTTTGTTGAGATGTATTTGCATTTGACATGGGCCCCTGTCCTTCATGCCTCTGATCAGGCTCTGAATAGAGCAGGAGTCCAGACCACACAACAGAACGAGATGCTTGAGATGGAAAAGAAAGGTAAGTGAGGACACCCTCCTCATTTCCTGCTCCTTTTACAGTTACATGAAAGATACCTGCTATAAGGACACTGAACCAACTTTTTATATTTCAGATGACTCGGATCAGAACAAGACCCAGGTCAGGACTACTCCATCCAGCTGTGTGAGTTCTGAGGACGGCAACGCAAACAAAGAGGTGCCTGAGTCAGGCCAGGCAGGATCCACTACGGTGGGAGTTGTTCTAACAGTCAGACAGCTGGTTTTACGGCGTGGCTTGACGTTGCTGCTCATGGTCCTCATCCTTGTTGCTGGAATCTTCCTCAGCGACTTCTTGATCAAGCTGTTAAAATGACTCCCTGTAGCTTAATACTGGCAGGCAGACTGTTGGCGGTTTGCATCTGGTTTGATAGCGTCTCTACACACCTCCCGCCCTCTTTGCCTGGGTATTCTAACACTATGTCTGTTGTACCATACGAGGCACTGCAGATTAGGCTCAGAGAGCAAATTGCAACTCTGTGTGCTGTAGTAGAAAATGCTGTAGTAACATAGCAAATGTACATGTAAACAGATGCATATGCAAAGACAAGAGTCATACAAAAGCAATTCCAAAGTGAGAAGAGTGAGAAAGAGTGAGAGTGAGAAATGTGGGATGTTTTTGTTCTGTACTGTGGATGCCAAGTGAAAATGATACCTAAGTAGAGGCAATTAAAATTAGAAATTTTCTTCCACATGGTAAGAACAGGTAAATAGTGACATCACTTATTGTATTTGACCCCTGGTGGGAGGTCTGAGATATTAAGGAGGACAGATTCAGTCAAATCATTTCCTCAAAGAGTTAACCTAAATGGATACACTAGAAATGAACAATGACACTCTTCATTTCAATAAAAATAGAAAAAGAAATTTAGAAAAGAAAATTAGTTTCACTTCCAAAATTCAACCGCACGTCGTTTGTTCCTACCCTATAATATGACCCACAGGAGTGTTTCCTACCAGCTTTCCTTTCCTACCAGCAACAAGCGACATTGTCGAAAGAGTGACAAAGTCTGAGAGGGGTCCGTTTGCAGCCCGCGGTACGAGTACAAGAGATGCTCCCTCCCATCACTTCCCTAACCTTAACCTCAGGTGGGCATTTCTCGAAGTGGATCGATTTCTTGAACAGAGGGGCATTTCTTGTACTAGTTTGCAGGCTGCAGATAGACACTGTTCTTTCCGTATGTTTTGTTTCTGTGTGTTAATTATTGTCACCATGATGATGAAGGTCCTCTAACCTTAACCTTAACCTTATCCTAACCTTAACCCTAACCTTTTCCTAAACTTAACCACGTAGTTTTGGTGCCTAAACCTAACCAAACTGCGGTGCCTGCAATACGCTTGTGGCTTGTGGCTTATATCCTGCTGCCCATAGGGGCGCTAATTTAGGAAACGGTCCTGTGGGTTGTATTCTGTGGGTTGTATTAGAAGGTAGGACCAAACGACCTATGTGATCATATATAGGTTGGAGGATGTGTTGATTAGTTTGGTGCTTCAACCTGACTGTAAGTGATAAAATGAAGTGCATTATTTCTGACTGTAATTGGATCAACCAGATTTGGTAGAAGCAAATTATTTTAATTTGATGGAAATTTGTCATTTTAAATGTATTGGCATACTAAGCAAAAACTGCACACATTTAAATGGATTTAGCATATTTTAGTTAGATTTGAATCAGCTGAACCAAAGGATAAATCATTTAACAGCAGCTGCACGGCAACAGCTGAGGCTGTTTTATTGCCTGTTCTGTATTGCTCTATTCTATCATAAAAGAATGGATATGAATTAAAAAAAAAATGAAAAAGAATTGATATAAAGGTTCACTGTGTAAAATTGCCCAGGTTTATTTAAGTGAGAACTTAAAGACTCAACTGACCAAAAACTTGTAATTAGCATGTTAGTCAGGTCAGTGATGACAACCATGTAGACTCAACCATCATTTCTTTTTCTATTTTCTTTCTTTCTTTCTTTTTTTTTTGTTAACTGAGCTTAAAGGGTCCTCACTTAAATCAGTCTTTTTTTGCTCTTTTGCATAGCACATCTTAAAATAACAAATAAATATATATGAGTATTTAAGCAATAATACAGGAGAGTGAGTGCTATACTGACACTGATGTGCTGTGGTTGTAGGCAAGTGCTAGTGACCACACCACAACTTTGCATCAATTTAGTAACAGTTACTGAAGGTAAACAAGGTGGAGAGATACAGAAGTATGGTTGGAGATTTTCATTCATTAAAATGTCTGTGAGACTGGAACTGAGAAGGAGAAGGAAAGAAAGGGAGGATAGTAGAGAGATAAGTAACTGTGCCTGACTGCTATTTTTGCATTTTGTTCTTTAATTTTTTATATTATTATTATTATTATTATTATTATTATTATTATTATTATTATTATTTGTTCTTGTTATAGATTTTTCCCCTTCTTGTATTTTTCTTTTTCTTAATAAAATTTCTGGAAAAGACTTTCTGATCTTGCTTCACATGCTTTCCTGGTCTCGATAAGTGTCTACAAATTAAAATAATTCTTGACGGAGCCTTTGGGAGACTCAAGGTAAAATCAAAAATATTAATATGCATAATCTTCCCAAAATTATCACCCACAATTGAAAACGTGCTTGTAGGAAAAAGTCCATGCGTGGCAGTGAGAATTGTAAGAACTGTAAGTAGGGATTTAAAATTCTTAATCATTTTTTTTTTTGGACACATTTAGATTACATAGGCTAGATCTTAGAGACTCGCCAGACTGCTGACCTCAGAGGGTGCACTTGTTCATGCTTTGTGGTAGGCCCCAAGACTATCTCAAAACAGGGAATATATCATATCACAAGCAATATTTGAGGTATTCACGCATAAGAAGGACTTTGTATTTTTGATGACCCTTTGGCAAAAACTTTATGCTATTTATTTCTTCCTTTTTTCTTTTTCTTTGTTACCTGACATATTTATCTCCTGTTTTTCTCTATTTTTGTATATTAAGTATTGTTTCTTGTGTTGTAATATATAAAGGACAATGTTTCCTATGTCTTACTCAAACTGAAAATTTCAATAAACTTAAAATAAAATTTAGAGAAATTATTTTATAACTGTCATAATTACAGTTGAAGGTTTGAACATATGCCAATGCCAAATTCACTTTTTTTAACACAAAGATAGTTAATTAGTTAAGGAAGCAGTTTGAAATATGCACTTATGGATATGGATATATGCATATATATATATCACTTCTCAAACTTCTACTGTCCTGCGTGGAAAATAAGTTTTGCGCCTCTGCTGTAAAGGCTTAGTGTTTGCATACAGTCACAACAGGTGAGATGCATACTAGCCGTACTGATAGGCTTATCCCACGAAAATAGTTAATCTGTCAGGGGGCACAGGGAGTGACTAGTAGCATATACTAACTTTATATGTTTGTTGATTTATCATAATGTAATTTCTATAATAGGTAGCCTATAGTTGGGCCAACTACAGGTACAATCTAATTTGCATATGTACCTCACCCTCTAGCAAATCATGCCTTCCGCAGCATGTACAGCATCAGCATACAGTTATCAGCAGGGGCATAGGAGTGAGTTTGATATTAGGGGGGGGGACACATTTACCCCACAGAAAATTTAGCACTAGTTTTTTAGTTTTCTTAAATATGGTTTCTATAGTGGACAGTTGCTGTTGGGGGCTGTGGAGCATTTTGTGGGCCAGTCTGGGCCAAAGTCCAGGGCTACTTTTTTGTCCCAGTTTACCCCTGCGCATGTGTATAATTTACAGTCCAGCGATCCTTAGTCCAAAGATCAATTGTTTTTGATTTATTTTACCCTTTGGCTGAAGTGGTCCCATCAGTTGAGTATCATGGGTTTGAATATCCCTGGTCTGGTTGTGGTGGTGGTGTTCTACCTCCTGATTCTGGGGACGGGCATTTGGGCCTCCAAGAAGTCTCAGAGGGCTCAGAGGAAGAGCGAAGGAGACAGGACAGAAGTGACGCTCCTTGGAGGCAGGAGTATCAACGTGTTTGTGGGAGTTTTCACCATGACTGGTAAGTTGTTTTGT
>OMLF01023317.1:6360-22234 GCA_900302615.1 Holocentrus rufus
CTCAACAGGAAAACACACACACACACACACACACACACACACACACACACACACACTTCCACCTGCCTAACTGTGAGATATCCCCCCCTCCCACATACACACACACACAGACAAGTATGTACTGTATATACAACTCGTCACTAACACACACAAAAGTGCAAACAATGCTCACCAACACACTCACACCAGAAACACTTGGTAAATACTATATCATAGTGTGAGTGTGTGGCGATGGGGGGGTTTGCGTCATGTCACTTGGACGTCACACAGTCTGAGTCATGCACTGTCACCATCTGCTGCGAAACACACACACCCCCACACACACACTTTGATCAGTGAGAATATGTCTCCCTTCCTCTGCGACTGAAACTTCCCTGCCAATTATCCATGTGCCTCTCTCTGTGTCTTACATTAAAACGTTGCTTTATTTAGCAGAGCAACGCAGCTACATGCTACCAAGTCAGCAGCTACAAGCATGTACGGTATATCCACTGAAAAAGGCCGATACTGTAAATTTGACCACATGCATGTCAAAAAAATTCCACAAAATTTTAAGCATTCACTGCTTCCTCCAGGATTTTAAACCAAGGATATTGATAATAATCATGCTCATTATGGACAAAAAAAATTAAAGGAGTACTACCCTTTTGCCAACTTACCCTTGGTGAGAAAAGATATTGGATATTGGATATTGGATGTTCACATCTGTACGTCCACTGGTTCGTATCCTATGGGTAGCATTTCCTGTTAGCTTAGCATAAGTTGTTGTTTTAGGGGAAATTAGATTGTAGGAACTACCATCTATAGTTCCTACCATATAACTTCTCTAACTTTTTTTCAAATTCCAAGATGTACATTTCAAATACACATAATACAGGGTGAAAATGGTAAGCAACATCTTGTCTCAGTATGAGGAAGTTGGAAAAAGCCTATTTTGCCCAAAATGTTGGAGTATTCCTTTAATTTAGACAAATATTGGTAAGATGAGATGTCTGTCTGTCACTGTGATGCAAACCTGTTGTGTTTCCTGGACCAGAACAAGTCCACAATAACAAAACCTCAGCTATTCATCCACTAACAATCGCTGAACAAAAGGTAATGAATGACTTAATGAATGAATGAATGCGAGGACTCAAGTTTCTATTCTTTGCCCTCTCTCCTCCCTTTGAGATCATACTGCACCTACATGTTTTATCCACCCTTCCCCTGCTCTCCTAATCTGAAATCTAGGACTAGCTCTACTTTACGTGTTTGGTTTTTTTCATTCCTTTTGTGTTTGGGTTTTTGTTTTGTTTTTTTTTTTGTTTTTTTGGTCTTTTGGTTCTTTCTCTCCATCTTGTAGTCTCTACAGTCTGAGATCTTTATGGTCTTTATCTTGACAGGATGAAGCCTGAGCTGGTTTCTATCCTTCTGTCTCTCCTCAGGCTTTGTCGTCCTAATAGTTGTAGATACTCTACTGGCCTGATCTTGCTTCATAGTCATACAGTTGCATGTATGAAAAGGATACATGCACACTGGGCAACTACACTACTACAGTAGTTGGGGGTTTGATGGCGTGCTCAGGGGCACCTTGGCAATAGTCACTGAGGGCGGGAAGAGGGTTAATTTCTCTGGGGATACAAACCTGCAACTTACTGGCCATGTGACCATTAAACAATCGATGAAATAATCCAAAATGGCAATACAAAAATGGTAAATGGACTGCATTTTCAAGACTAAGAGCTGAACAACAAATGCCTCATATTCATCCATTCACACACACATTCACACACTGATGGCAGAGGCTGCTGTGCAAGGTGCCAACCAGCTCATTAGTGTTAGCAGTTAGGGGTTCAGTGTCTTGCTCAAGGACACTTTGACACACTCTCTGGAGGAGCCAGGGATGGAACCAAGAACCCTCCGATTACTAGACTAAGAAAAATGACTTTTTTGAGAACCATCCTAGGTTTTATTTTAAGTCTGTGAAGTTCAATATGAAGCCCATAACATAACCCTCCTGTTTCTGGGTGTCCATGCATATTAAAGCATCAGTGATGACTCTGACCTGATGTTACGTATGGACGAAAATGTGGGCTTGAGTTTGACTCATGACTCTTTGTTGCTTGTCTTGACAGTATTCACTTTCTAGTGTTTCACACAGTGGAAACTCTATAAAAACAAGCTTTGAAAAAAAGAAGAAAAGGCTCTATTAGCTTGTGGCTTGGGGAAGCAGCATGAGGAAAAATAGGTCATTGTCAATAAGACAACAAACTCTGCTTTTATCTGCATCACGCTCACTGAATTTATTCATTTCAGCATCCTATTTTACTCTGAGGTGAATGTATCAGTGTTATGGGCAATTTTGCCATTTTAATTTGGCCTGTTGGTTAGCTGGGGATGCAGTGGAGGGTAAACCAGGACTCAGTTTGCCTACCTTTTGATTTCTAGCAATTGGATTTATCCACCCGTTTTACATGAATTCCACATAGGAAATATTATATAAGTGGTGGAGTCTGCATGAGGATGGGATTCTTTTCGAGAGAAACAACATTAATTAATTATGTTGTAAGTAAGACTGATTTGAAAAAAATGGAGGGTTGAGTGAATAAGCTATGGACCAAAGTGACTTCTAAGTTCAATGAACATTTTTGTCAACCATCAGTGGTGCTTTTTGATGGCTTGTGTGGTTGGCTGACTTTCTATGGCCTTTTATATTAACATCATATTCCATTTATTTTTCTACTACTCCAAGCACCTACAATTAACTATCTCAAAGGTTGTTCAATTTGGAGAGCAGACACTTCTAAACTGTTAAAATGCAGCTAATGGTGATATACAGTATGTTTGGTCCATCTGGTGCCGGAAGGTGTATTTTTCTTATTCCTGTATATAACCGGGCAAATGTAGATGATGTGATAGTGCATCAACAAATGTACAGTTTTGGTGTCAGTCTCTCACTCCAAGATCAAGGGTTTCTTTCTAGATTCACCATTTTGCACTGATATTCAAAAAAATAGTAATCTATTGTAGAGGAGGCAGAGGGACCAATTTCTCAGCCTCAAAAGACCAGAGTGCAACCAACACGTTGTGTTTTCAGTGAAGGGTGTGAAACTTGCTTTTTCTCAACTAGACGCTCTCTTGCACTTGCTATTCTGCCAGTATTGCTCTCTCTGCCTACATGTACTGAATGCAACAAGTTCACATCCATTAATGGTGTTGCACATCATTCTGGCAATTACAGAGAACTAGACACTGAACAAGCAGTTGAGGCAGTTTCAGAGAAAGTGAGGACACCAAAAACATAAATGACAACACTTTGTAACTACTGGAATGCATTTAACATGACCAACTGATGATATATATATAAGTGCAAGATGGGGGATATTTCCTTTAATTTTCTATATGTAATATCTCATTCCATTCCATTGTCTTGTGCTCAGCAACTGGGAAAAAAACATTAAGTGCTGGAAGAACATATAAAGGCCTTCAACTGCAATGCTGGCCTCGACTGATGTGTTTGTCAATGCTCATACAAATATATTTTTGAGGTCAAAGCAGCCCACAACTAATATTTTATGCAAATATGCAAGATATTTAAATTTAACCAAATTTATGCAAATAAAAAACAACAGTTTACAAATTTTAAGTATTTATCCAAGAAATTTGTTTTTGTCAGGGTGGAAAAGGACCAGATCCCATTTATAACACAAGGATCATTCAAACTTCATATATCTGTCTAATCATTAGATTAGATTAGATTCATAGAATGTACCATTCAAATCCTATATCTTAATTTTGAAGAAAATAAATCAATCAATAAAAAATAAAGTCTGAAAATTAGGCATTTTAACTATGTCTGCCTCCAGTGTTTTTGTCAAGCAAAGACAAAAAGCTACCTACTATATTTTAAAAAGCATTCCTGGTTTTAATTTTGAATATCAGTCATTTCCAAAGAGTTGGCGTCTTTTTTCCCCTAATGGTAGATATATCATATAAAAAACACTCTAAAATCACCCATCACTATGAAAAATATCTTGTTAAGTACTTTGAGTCCCTGAAGAAAAATCTCCTCCATAACAGAAGGGTGGAACTTCAGCACTGACTGCCACTTTTTCAGGGGAAAAGATGACTAGAACGCTAGCTGAGCCACACAGACGTACTTACTTTTCCTCATAGGAAGCTGCAAGAGGTCCTCATAAGGAAAAACTGTTTTTAGATATGTGGGGAGAATCTTCACAAGGAAAACTGACCATGCACACACACTAATCCCAAACCTAGCACCCGCACTTAACTTTGCCCTGTGTAATAGTAAAAGAGGAAATTCAGACCTCAGCTGTTAAATGGGAGGTAATATGCGTGATAGCGGACACTGGCCAGAATACGTTTAGTGTTTGTGTATTCTGCTTCATTTCCATTGTGGGGACAGTGATTAGCCATAACATCTGTTCCTAACAGAACCTTAACCCTGGCAGTGTTAGTGCCTTGCTCTGCCTTCAAAGCTGTACAGGGAATTGAACCCCTAACCGTGGCAGTGTTAGCTTGTTCCAGGAGAGGAAGAATGGTGTGTCCTGACAAAACAACCAAAGGCATCTGAGAGGCTCTGGTTTCACTGGAGTTTGCGAGTGTGTGTGTGTATGATAGGAAAACCAGATATGAATTAAGAGTCCAGCCATTCCCTCATTCTGTCAACGCTCTCTCTCTTAGGACTTGGGGGGGAAGTACAGGTCGACTCTTTCTAGATTTGATTATTAAAGCTCCACCAATGTGTAACCAGATTACTCTGTGTGCGTAATCAGATTCCAGTAATCTGTTACTCCCCATCCCAAGCTGCCTTGACTCATGAACTCATGTAACCCCAACTGGGTACAAACACAGTCCCCAGACTAGTTGAGTGCTCTCTCCTTCAGGCCTGTGTCGGGACACAGTGTCTATATAAAGTAGATAGTTGTTGCTTTGTGCCACAACTGGTTGTAAAGAGGGTGAGAAGGTTTTCCATAATGGCTTTGATCTTGTTCCTCGTCCAAAGACCTGAGATTAGGCAAATTAGTCCACTGATGTATGAAACAGCAACGGCTGTTTTACACTTCAATTCTTACAGTGGTGAAGCATCAGGTTACTGAACCTATTTTAAGCCCTGCTTGTTGACAGATTCCATGACACTTTTTACAGTGTTGTTCTCCTATGTGTCTGCTCTGTGTTCTGTTGACTGTCTTCGTCAGCAGTGTGTTTCATAAACTTACGCAGAAAATGCAACGCACGTCCTGGATTTTTTTATCCACCATCGGTGCAAACACGGCCACAATAGGATCAAATAAATGAATAAATAACTATTAGGCTATTAGGCTGATAGATAGAGGCTATGGCTGAGCAAACTACACAATGAATGGAGTGAGGGAGTGGAATTAGCAAGAACAAATGTTTGTTTTTTAATTTTTGAATCACTGCAACCACAAGAGGTTCCTCTTCATACAGTCATAACAGTGCACAAAAAAATTCAGGCTGAAAAGCCAAGTAGTTTATTACTCGTGGAGAGACAGACAGACACATTCGACCATATGCATACTGAAAAGGGACTTATACTTTAAAGTAACTGCATCCCAATATCTACACAGGAAAGTTATTAAGCTGGATGGCAATTAGAAATAAGTGCGAAATATAGAGAGCTCTGACAATCACCATTTTTATACACTAGTTTTCAGAGCAACATGGGCCAAATAATGATCCACAAAGGTCAAACAATTGGCACTTAAATTACAGAACTGGCTGCACAACCAAGCATTTTCTTCACAGCCAGGACAATATCAGATTTCATTAAAACAAATGGAAAATGAGCTGCACGAGGGATAGGCAAGGATCGACAGATGCATACCAGGACAGTTGCTAAAGACCACAAAACTACAGACTCACACATCACCATAGAGTTGAATCAACAGCTCTGTGACAGACTCTACAAAAACTGCACTGAGCTTCACTGAGCTGGAGTTTGGGGAAATTTATCATCAAATTGAGAACTCCACCCTTCTTCACTGCAGCATACTGTCTGGTTTTCATTTCTATTTATAATGTCAGTGTGATATACAGGGTCTACATTGTGCATTTATTAAAAATCACATGTGGTTCAGCTCGTGTGGTTCACCTAAGAGGTGATGGACTGATTACATATTTATTGTAGAATGGATCAATACGACACTTGACCTGAAGTGATTCCAATGAGACATTCTAACGGGATTCGACCCAAGTATACACAAATATGTTACTATTAGTATTAGTAGGAGTAGGAATATTAAGTCATTTTTTCTCTTCACTTGGATTTAGCAAAAAAAAGAGAGTAACTGATCCTTTCAATTGACATGAAAACAGTCAAATTCTAAGATATGGTCTACTGGCACAAAAAAGTAAAGTACTCCAAGAAAAGGTCAAAATCAGCCACTAATACTAAATACATAGGAACACAGGAATAGGTAATAGGAAATGCATATCTTTATTTATAGATACATGAAAGTATAACTTATGAAATATGAAAAGTATCCTCAGTTTTTGAAAAATATAAGTCTTCCTTTTTGAGTGAATTGGTTCCACTGACAACAATTTCAGCTGACACAACAACACACACAGGGGAAGCGTAGCCAAGGGTTAGAGGAATTACACCCTCTGTGAATGTGTGTGTGTGTGTGTGTGAGTGTGAGTGCTCCCGCCGTGGGCAGTTCCGAAACAAGTTCTCAGACTCTTTTTGTACTTCCTGGTAGGCTGTGCCTGTAGCGAGGCATCGTGGGATAAGAGGGCACCCTCAAGGCCACACATCAATAGAATAGGAACTGACTGGTTGGACACACACACACAAACACACACACACACACACACACTCACACTCACACTCACACACTCACTCACTCACTTAATGCTCAATAATGTCATTAAGAAACTCATCTTCTGTCAAGTTGTGTGTGTGTGTGTGTGTGTGTGTGTGTGTCTGTGTGTGTGTGTGTCGGCAGGCACAATGCGAAGGAATGTATAACCCCAGGCAAAAATGTAGGAGTTCCACCAGCGAGCAGCATCCCATACACCCGTATGTGGGGTGGGGAGTGCACACATAAACACAACATGTTTGAAGTGTGTGTGCGTGTGTGTTTGTGTGTGTGTGTGTGTGTGTGTGTGTGTAGCATTCGGTCTCTGGAGAGCCTACAACAGACCTAGTTTCACTCTCTCACAACACACTGGAACCATGCCCAGCAGACATACATACATACACACTCACAGGCCTGCAGATGCCATGTGCATACCATCACCCACATGCATGCACATGTAAATCAAAATCACACACACACACACACACACATATGCACACATGAAGTACAAATCTAAAACTCACAAACACGCCGGTTTCAGAAACTGTGAAAATCCTCTCTCCCAATCTCACACAACCTCCTTGATATTTCAACTATAGCACCATGCTGATTTGCTGGTGTGTGTTTTCGTGTATGTGTGTGCGCGTGAGTGTGTGTGTATGTCTGTGTGTGTCCTGAGTGCCTGCTTGGTATTTCTAAATGTAACATGGATCCTCAAGGCGTAGAAAACCTTCTATGTATCTGGAAGAGACGGCTGATATTTTAACTAAAGGATCCTATTGTAGTGTTTTACCATTCAACAGTGGCACAGTGCCACTGTTAAATGACTTCCCTCTAATTCAATTAAAGTCCACTCACTCTCCAAAACAAAATTGGCTCCAAAATGTAATGCAAGGAAAAAGTCAAAAGCAACTAAACTGGAAAAAACAAAAACACTAACTACTTTATGTTTCATGTCTCAGACTGACCTGCGATTGGCACCTTGATGTAAAGTCTTCCATAGAGCTGTGAGTCTGTGTAATGCGGACCATGTCCACTCAACCATTCCAGTTAGCATACCACATTGTGTAGAGTCCTGGGGACGTCACATACTCATTTAGGAAACTTAAATTGGTCATGCAGGATATGCCAGTCCTGCATGACTGGCATGAGCTTGTAATTTGAAATTTCTGTTTCTGAGTGTGAAGGACTGGTTGGTAAAGACAAGAGAAGCTGATGATGGCGACTGTGATGAGGCAAAGGTCAATTGGGCAAAGCCGAGATACTTTAAAGAAATACTCCAACGTTTTGGGCAAAATACCCTTTTTCCAACTTACCCAGACTGAAACAAAATGTTTGATACCATTTCACCTCTATACATCCACTGGTTTGGTTCCAATGGTTAGTGTTACATGTTAGCTTAGCATAAAAGACTTAAAGTCTACAGGAGTCATTAGCCTAGTTTATAGTTCCTACCATCTAACTTCTCGTAAAATGACAGTTTTTTTGTTTGTTTGTTTTTTAATTCTAATATGTGTATTTTAAAAACACGATTCGTTGTCTAAGTAAGTAAGACAGTTTTGGAGTTGCTGTAAAGTTCATTTTTTCACTTTGATGGAGCTAGGCTAATGACTCCAGTAGACTTCAAGTCTTTATGCTAAGCTAAAATGTGAAAAATGTCTATCAATGTGAAAAAATAAACCTTGCAGCAAGTCTGAAGCTGTCCTATTTACACAATGTACCATGCGTATCATATGTGTCAAGTGTGAGCTAAGGAGAAGGAGAGAAGGAGAGGTAATGGAGTATTCCTTCAAAGTTAAATAGGGTAGCTGTTAGACATGTCTCTGGTCGTCTGTATGTTGAATGTGTAAATGCCTGGTAGCAATGTTATGAAAAGGAAGCAAATAATTATGCTGTACAGATTGTCTAATCAAGTACTTACTTAAGTGCATCAACCAATTACAACTACAATTTAACACTTCTACTACTACTGCTATTAGTCTTTACTAAGTAATCAAGGGAGATATGCAGCTACCTGGGCCTCCAGAGTCCTTCTGGTGTCAGCAGAGACGCCAACGCCTCCTTGCAAATTCACACACACATAACTCAATGATTAAACTGACTTTGAATGATTCTTAGGTAGTTTTACGTTTATTCCTCCAGCAATGTGCACAAATATGCATCCCATTGGCCATGCATGCACAACAGTACCACTGCTGGAAAAAATCCTAGGGGGAAACACTGTTATACAGCATGTACAGTAGGAATCACCACGGGACTGGGACCAGCGGACACAAGCTGCCGCTTTCCATTGAGGCTAATTGATTCTGCTTCACAGCATTTTTAATGGGCGGCTAAAAACAAGTAAGCCAGGGTTGGCAAGCATTAACTTCACATGCATGCCAATATCTGATAGCAATTACCATAAAAGAAAAAGATGAACATGGAAAACTGTCAACATGAGGTTTCTGCATGTTTACAATGCTGGAAAAAAAAGATATCTAACTGCATTGACCTGGGCACTTCCTGGATACCCAACACTTGAACTATACTTGTCCATTTTTTTGTCTTGCTAGGAAAAGAAATAAAGGAAGAATGTTACCTGGCATGATTATTCAATGGGTTGAATATGAAATGAATGAATTAAGGATGCTCAGTGTCACATGCCATGGGCGCTCAAGATGTGGTGTCTGGTGTTTGATATTCTCATGCCCAGAGGCACGCAGTACACCTGCAATGTAATTTGATGCAAGGCGGCATCAGGAGAAATACATTAGTATGTGAGGTGGAGTCTGTCAGTCATAAGCAATGAAATGGCCTCTTTGGTGCTCCGATGATTTGGTGATGGTTTGAACTGGAAAACACCACTATGGTGCTCTGGTCTAAGCAGCGCCACTGATCAATGCATGAAAAGTTCCATCATATTCTGCAAAGAGCCAAACAGAAGTCGGCCGTGAATAGCATGGGTGTGCATCATGGGGCAAACTGTCCTACATTGGATCATTCACACCTCAAAAGTCAAACCTTGGGTGTGGTTTAAACACAAATCCCTGTCAGATGTGACACTAACATTGCACTGTTTTCTTGATTGTTCCTGACACTCCTGCTGCACCTCTCCTCCTACTTTGGCAGAGTGCAGGTCATGGTGAGTCACCACACGGTAACAGGTAGGGGAAAAAAAGCACCTGACAAAAATTCCACTTTGCTGGCACAAAGCCCCACCCTGCATCATCGTGACAATCAAGCACAATGTAGCCGAATTTGTATCTTCGACTGTTTAAGATGCAATATGCTACTTTTTGACACAGGATAAAGTCTCCCCAGTCAGTCTGTGGCTACTGTGTCCTTGTGTTCAGGCCTAAATCCTCTGTTTGCCTGGAACTGGCTTTTCAACAATGACCGGACCTTTTGGGGCATGCAACATTTTATGTGGGCATGGCTTGTTGTAGAAATCAAGGTGATGCAAGTGGCTACAGAATACAGAAGTCATGGCAAACAGTCAACATAGATGCAAACGTCTGTTGAGCCTTAATGGACGCCAGTCACAAAGATTAGACCTATGGGCCGAGACTGGAATCTTTGAAAATAAGAGATATTGGCCAATCAGTGTCATCTAACTCCATGGTAGCCATGATAAAAGTTCTCCATTCTGTACCTAGCCTGTGCAGTGGTAACCATGGTAACAGTTCCCCATCTTGCATCTGAACTACAACGGTAGCCATAGTAACAGTCCCCATCCTACATCAGTACTACAGTGGCAGCCATGGTAACAGTCACTATGCTGCATCAGTACTACAGTGGTAGCCATGGTAACAGTTCCCCATCTTACATCAGAGCGACAATGGTAGCCATAGTAACAGTCCCTATACTGCATCAGTACTACAGAGGCAGCCAGTAATAGTAACAGGCTCCCATTATGCATTTATTCACTGATACTGTATTCAGTTGGGACCTACAGTAAAACTTCAGTTACAATGTTACAAATTTACCCTTTTATGACCTCCTGACACAGTATTTCCCAGTCCACCAGACTGTGGCAACAAATTTCTTACATACAAAGACTATCTAGAGTGATATGGTCACCTATTTTTATCTTTCTGCGACCCACATTTGGGTCTCAACCCAGTGCTTGACAAACACTGCATCTTTTCATTTCTAAAAGTCTCTTAAGTTTTGATAAATTGCAAAACAAGGCTTCCCTCTGGTTGCCAGACATATGGACAGAATGAATATGATAATCACAATAACCATAAGAAATTGTTTCAATATTGATATGTAAAAATATCCACTAGTAAAACCATGTTAAATTATCAAACAAATTATCGCATTGAACTGCAAAGTAAAATTAAGTACAATAAAACTTTTCACATGAGGTCTGTATTACTATTTGCTTTATTTCACTAGACAACAGATGTATCTGAATATAAAAGTGAATTGTTGCCCAGCACTACAAGAAATCAATGTGTGAAGTATCAATTCCTTTTGGGGGGTGGAACAACAAAGTGGAACTTCAGGAAGCATTCAGTAAAGAGTTGGACTTCTATAATGGCTACAGGCTGTATGCAACTCGTGCAAAATGTGTCAAAACATGCTTGTATTTAGGGGCTGATGAAATATCTATTAAATATGCAGTCAAAGCATCCAAAATGCTTTGACTGAAATACTCTGTGGCATCCATCCATTCCAAAATATCATGGAAGGGATAAAGCACTTTGAGATGTCGACTAAAATTATTTAACAGTCAATACTGAGTCCATAAAAATAATTTATAGTCATTTATCTGGCGTCCCGAAAATGAAAAAAACGACTCATTCCCACTTCCCTGAAGTAAAATGTTGCTTGCCCTCGTGATAAACTTTTATCAAGTCAGTTTGCCAAAGCTTTCCCAAAAGGAATAAATATAGTGCTGCAGCTGAACTGAAGGCAATTATGTAAGAAGTATTTATTTATTCATTAAAGCCCATTCCATTCATTAACATTTGGGACATGGAGTTTGTTTTAAACCCAAGTATTAAAGTATGACAGCAGCCGGCTTTCTAATCGGTACAAACCACTCTTGACTTAATTATCTGGTTTCACCCCAACACTTGATATCCTGCAGGTATAGCGTGTTTGCATTTGTGTCACAAATCTCCTGGCAACCGTGTCTGGCACCTTCATGAGGCGCCGCTGGAGAACGGGCTTTAAAACCTGTTGAACTTTCCCTCTTAAATTCAGATGCGTTGACAAGGCAGTGACAGTGATCTGATGGCTGGCTAACTTAAGAACTGAAACAATTTAAACAAAATCAGATGCATCTGTCATGTCTCTTGCTCACCAAAAACAGCCCAAAAATGAACTAACAACTAACGGCTCCAGATACAGGAACGGTAAAACAGGCAGTGGAACATCTGTGATGACTAACCTCAGTGCAGAAATACAGTGTCCTTCGCCTTATTTTGGCTATGTTTCGGCTGTATTTGATTTACATAACACTTGAAGTGGGAGACATTTATGTGGAAGACAGCGAAGCGCATGAGAAGAGAGGCCACTTCAAAATCTACATCAAAATTCTGGTGAGGAGATGAGCAGCCCAAATCAAACACTACAGCAATCGGAATGACAGGACATCAAGCTTATTTTGAGGGGATATGAAGAGAAAACAACGTACTTCTCCACAAAGCATTTCAACTGTTAAGGGAATACTCCAACATTTTGGGCCAAATACGCTTTTTCCGACTTGCCAAGACTGAGACAAGATGTTGGATACCATTTTCACCTCTGTACGGTTACAACAGGTAGCATTTTGCATTAGCTTAGCATAAAGACTTGAAGTCTACAGGAGTCATTAGCCTAACTCCATCAAAATGAAAAAATTAATCTTATAGCAACTCCGAAGCTGTCTTGGAATAAAAAAAAAAAAAAAAAGAAGAGGGTAGTTTCAGGAGAAGTTAGATAGTAGGAACTATAACTGATGAACGCATATACATGTTCATCAGTTCTAGCTCCTACCATATCCAACATCTTGTCTCAGTCTGGGTAGGTTGGAAAAGTGTATTTTGCCCAAAATGCTAGAGTATTCCTTTAAATCAGCCAATATCAGTTATGAACTGTTTAATACTGTATAGTGGCAGTGTTATCTCATCTTGAGCACTTGTAGTGCAACTATATTCAACCAGAAAAAAACTATGTAGCGTAAAATGAAAACACAGAGAAAAAGAACGAGAAATAGAGTCAGTGTAAGCAAGAGAAAGACAGAAATAGAGAGACAGAGGGAGAGAGAGAGAGAGAGAGAGTTAGGGACCACCCACTGTGGCAGTAATTGATTGCTGTGTCAAGTGTGTTTGACACCACTGCTCTTTAGAGGCAGCATCAGAATAACACACACACACGCACACACTCACACTCGAACAGCAGACCCCAGAGTTAGCAGAGTGCTGGACAGGCATGACTAATCAATCGTCCTCGCCGCAGGAGTCGACAGGCTGACTAGAGGATTACAGAGTCTCCCATTGAGACTCCAGATTCATCTGTGGCGGCCCGGCGCTATTACATTCCCCGACCTTATGAAATAATATGTTAACAGCACACACACAGTCCATTACATTCCTTTTTTTCCTGATGTAATTTTCCAATTCTCTGTTGTATTAGAAACCAGGGCAGTCCTCCACCAAAGACGTCTGTGATCAATGCTGATAATCAGAGCCACTTTATATTAATTAAATGTCCCAACATACCTATGTGAGATATTACAGAAAGCACAGCACGCTATGCTATCCTTAAGTCCATGCCAAAACATTAGAAGAAAATGACAAATACTTGATGTTTTCTCCGGAATTTTATTCTCGTCAGAATGGAAAAGCCTTTAAACCATCATGGGACACTAAAGTTCTCCAATGAAACCCAAGAATCTGGCCCATTCAGTCTGAAATGTTGCATTGTGGGGAATCTAATCAAAATATTTCATTCGAATCGGTTCACTTCAGACTGTCCCATAGCTGAATTCTTTAACAAAAGCCCAGTACCATTCACCAGTCTAACCCAACTCTGCACTGACCATCCATTTTGCAGTTAATAAAACATAACCATCTCTAAATTCAGTATTACACATCATGGCTAAGAGCTCCGGGCAAAACTAACTCATTTCGTTCAGAAGTTGAAAGCAAACTCATATGTAATCCTTTGATGGTGTAGTGTGAATCACGATGAGAGCAAACAGCCTGTAGCTCTCAAAGCTGTCATGACGACATTAAGCATCCAACCAAAGGCAGTACAAAATGAGAGATAACTTCTTACTCCCACACTTCAGCGGTTATGTTCACATCCAAGTGAGGAACCAAGTCTCTCGAGAACTGATTAGTATTTGGCAAGTCAGTGATATTTAGTCTCGGCTAACGTTGGTCATATTTCATACTTTCCTTCGAGTAGGAAAGCAGTTCACTGAACAATATTTATATCCACCAACTAATGGTAACAAAACCATGAGAGGCACATTCTTATATCCTCATTTATTTGACAAATGCATCTCCGTTTATTTACTGGCAAAAATCAAATCCACCTCAAGTGAGTGTAAAAACCTTTCGGCAACGCTATGGAAATTGCAAATTTGCTGTCAGCGTTCAGCTATTTTAATTCAGTTCATCAACATTTGCATTAGAAGACTTGGGTTTTTGGAACTCTGCAGCTGTGTTTCCATTTGAGGGAAAACACTGAGTGACCCACTTGATCATTTTTATCAACTTTTGATCTTTGAGCCGAGAAAAGAGGTGTTTGGGTTGATGCACTTGTCTTCTCTGCTACTGAGAGATAAATAAGAAATACAAGCAGCCTCTGTTGTTGCTGCAGCTCAGCCTGAAGCCAGTTTATGAATCTACTTGCAAATTATCCTACCATAGTTTGTTCCTCCCACTTTGCTGGTATTTGGGGTATGTGAGTCAAGAGCCTGTCGTCGGCTCAGCCAATCAGAAGTAATGTGGCGCTAGCCTGAAGCCAGCTCGGCCAATCAGAAGTGAGGCTGTGATCCCTGAGCAAAAGCACAGGGGTGCTTAAAAATGTGATCACAGCCTACTGTTGCACTTGAATGTGGCCTGCAGTCAGCTCAGCCAATCAAAAGGAATGTATTAACATGACAGTCAATCTGAGCTCAGCTAGCTTCATCATGATTCACAGTGAATTGTGATCTACTGCTGTATTTCCAACCTTTATATTATTTAATAGAGATAATTAAACGGGAAACTTCTGACACGATCGTATCTCTGTATTTTAGGAAGACTGCAAATTTTAAAAATTGCAATAGTGATTATTAACTCACAAGTTAATGATGTTGCTGATACTGGATTTTCAGTGATGAGTGCTAGGTCTGGCTGGAACTCCAACATTCTCCCCGTCTCCAGACATGGTTTCAGAAACAAGTTGATTACTAAAGCTTCATGTCTTTCTGCATTCAATATATTCAAATAATGATGGACTTTGTATCTTTTTTCAGGTGTTTAAGTCTCTTCCTGTATTGACCAAAACCTAATGAGGCTAGCATCTCCAATATGATAACTGCTACATACATACATTTTGAACATACAGCTAAATGCAAATAACTTACCTTCAATGTATGCTATGTGTTCATTTCCCGAACATTTCCCGAACATCAACCTTGTTACTTCTAAACTAAACTAACATCAAACTACGCAGTTACAGTAATAGCACTGGAATAAAGTTGTGTTTTACTTTACAAGTAAAACAGGCTCCTGTTTTATTCAGTAAAGCAATATCCCTTTGTGCCATAAAGCAAGACAGCCAATTTCCAGTCAAATCCAACCAGGTGGTTCACAATGTAAAATGCAGTGTACATGCTGTAAGAGGTGGCTAGAGCTCTCAGCGATGGTCACTCTTGTATAGAATGCTAAAAAAAAAAATGTGTTACTCACTGATTTCCGACACCTTGACCGTCACAGGGTTGGACGTCTTCTCGGCTGCCATGTACCACCTCCCTGCTCCTCCTTTCCTCCCCCCTTTTTCGATGAAGGCACGAACGCGGCAGGTGTACACCCCTCCGTCCTCTCCTCCTACCCCCCTCACCAGCAGCCTGAATTCGCCGG
>OMLF01023320.1:3983-15042 GCA_900302615.1 Holocentrus rufus
AAATAAAAAAAAAAAAAAAAAAAAAAAAAATACACTGAAAATGCACCACCTTGCTGGTAGTATTTGGAGCAATATTAAGTTAAGAGTTAATAGGAAATACATTTGCAAGCTAAATAGAGCACTCTGAGTTGCGTATTTTTGTATGTGGCTAGCTGATTGTTGGATGCTTCAGTAAAAGAGGTTGAATTAAATTCCATTGATTTTAATATACATTAAATATATCAGAAAACATAAATATAACATCAGCAACACCATTATAGTTGGTTGTCATGTATATCTTTTTTCTATTTCAACAAACATTTATAACTGTTATTCTTTTTTTATTGAACACTAACAAAGAGGCAGACAAAGAGACAAAGAAAACAGTCTTAGCTGCTAATTATAGATGCCAACAGTATTAGCCGCAGGTTTGCTTTGCTGTGCTGTTGCATTCATGTGAACTAAGCAGGAAATAACCACTTGGAATTATTAATACAATCCCTTTACTCTTATTAAGTGGAAATGGACTTATCATGATAATTAGTCCTATGTTTTTCAAAATTACTATCCTCTCATAGTTTAAGTTTCATTGTGGGCACTACGATTTAATACACAAACAAAATAGATTTTTTCATTAAAAGCAGCATTAATAATCCAGCCAGGTACACTGCTCTACCCACGTTAAAGGAAAACTCTAACCCTTTTTCTGACTTACCCAGACTGAGACAAGATGTATGATAGCATTTTCAGCTCTGTAGGTCCACTGGTTCGGTTCCTATGGGTAGCATTTTGTGTTAGCTTAGCATAAAGACTTGAAGTCTACAGGAGACATTAGCCTAGCTCTATCAAAGTGAAAAAATAAACCTTACAGCAACTCTGAAGCTGTCTTATTTACACAATGTATCATGTGTATTTGAAATACATGTTTTAGAAGAAGAAAAAATTCTAAGACATGTATTTCATTACTATGTAATACACGATACATTGTGTAAATAAGACAGCTTCAGAGTTGCTGTAAGGTTTACTTTTTTCACTTTGACAGAGCTAGGCTAATGACTCCTGTAGACTTCAAGTCTTTATGCTAAACTAATATAAAATGCTACCGATAGGAACCGAACCAGTGGATGTACAGAGGTGAAAATGGTATCAAACATCTTGTCTCAGTCTGGGTAAGTCAGAAAAAGGGTATTTTGCCCAAAATGGAGTATTCCTTTAAGAACATAAGGGACAGTTACATCAGATGTTGTATAAAATACCTCCATTCTTAAAGCTCTTTGATAATATTTCTGCACTGGTGATGTAAGAATTTAGAGGTAGGAGAAATCTTCATCTAGCAATACATTCAAAATTTTGAAGCTACATGTACAACTTGAAAGTTGATGTGAAAGGTTTAAATAAAATGAAAGCTTGAATTTTGATTTTTCACATATGGCACAAGCGCAGGCATGCATCACATCATGGCCTGGGTGAAGACTGGATTCTGATTGGGCATCTATTGAATTCATTTAGCATAGGCTACAGTCAGATGCTAATCTAATCTTGTTTGTGCTACCTAGAAGGATTTGTGCACTACATTTAGACAACAAACTGAAACTCATATCCTATATGATATCAATATGCTCAAATGACCAGGTTAGTGATGAAAACAGTTGCATAAAAAATAACATGGATCAGTCCCATTGCTACAATATAAGCCAGACATTGTGCACCCACTCTGTCAAGATCCTTGCAACTGACTTACTAATGATCCAAAAAAAAAAAAATCTAAATCCATTATGATTCCAGTAGCTAAATTGATTTTTCATTAATATCATTAAGATGAGGTGAAACTTTTAAGGTTTCTGAAGGGATATAGCAAACAGTAGAGAAAGTCTTATAATTTCAACAAGAAATAGCACAGATGTTCTGTGTTGGTATGGTATTTACTCAGTTTGGTAATGCCCATTAAGTGTTTGAGTGGAAAGGCCAGAAGCTGAAAGGCTGATGGAAGCATCAGGTGAGTGCACATTGGTTAGCAGCAAAGGAAAGTTGTGGAAGAACCATCTTTCAGATAAATACAAAATGTGAATTAACACACTATTTCTAATCTTTGGCAGATTGATTTATATTGTGCCTTTCTGAATCTGTGCATTACTATCTCTGTATGATTATTTAAATCATACCCTCCATCAGTACCAGTGCCATTACATGAAGCTGTGGGCCTATACTCCAAGGCAGATGATTGAATACCTTTCATTTAAAGGAATACTCCAATGTTTTGTGCAAAATAGCCTTTTTCCTATTTACCTAAACTTAGACAGGATGCTCCATACCATTTTCACCTCTGTATATCCACTGGTTCAGTTCCATTGGGCGTTATCTTATCATAAAGACTTGAGGTCTACAGGAGTCCTCAGCCTAGCTCCGTCAATGTGAAAAAATAAACCTTACAGCAACATTGAAGCTGTCTCATGTACACAATACATCGTGTGTCAAGCGCAAATTCACAATAGCTGAAACCACGTATGCACATGCATCCATGCATACTTGCATTCACACACATACACACACACACACACTCACACACTCAAACTCACAAACACTTGACCTCCATGGCAAATTTCAGCCTTATACATAGAAAGTTGCAGTCGTTATAGGTTGGGCACGGCTTTGTGGACTGATGAACTGATGGAGCAACAGAACGAGGTGATGGGGCTCTACAGAGTCCAGTGATGCCTCCCTCAAGGGTCTACGACAAACGGGACAGGGCTTACGTGTAGGGGATGTGGTTAACGCATACCAATGAAAAAGGAACTCACGACTGAGCGCGATGACGCCTCCCGCAAGAGTGTGTGTGTGTGTGTGTCTTTCTACAAAGTTTGGCCATGTTATGTGTATCCATTTAGAAGTTATGTGCCTTTTTGTGATAGGCCACTCCCGTTGTCACGCCCCCCTTTAGCCAATTGCTAGAAACTCAGACTCACAAACACACACACACACCCTTGACCTCCATGCAACTTGGACTCCTAGGATGAAAACTGTGGCTGTTAAAGGGTGGGGAAGTTTTTGTGGACAGACCAACCAACCAACCATCTGACCGATGGAGCAACCTATAGAGCTGCTGGTCACGCCCACAAATTTCAAAGAAGCATATTTCTTTAGCATGTGATACACATGATACATTATGTAAATAAAACAGCTTTGGAGTTGCTGTAAGGTTCACTTCATCACTTTGACAGCCCTAAGCTAATGACTCCTGTAGACTTCAAGCCTTTATGCCAAGCTAATATGAAATGTTACCCATCCACTGTTACCCAGTGGACGTACAGAGGTGAAAATGGTATCGAACATCTTGACTCAGTCTGAGTACGTCGGATAAAGGGTATTTTGTCTAAAACAGAGTATTCATTTAAAGGTCTAATGTTGCATTTCACATTGTTTCAAAGAACATCTTTACAGTTGCATTTTTGTTATCATAAACTCTGGATTCATCAGTATGTCTGAAATTCTTTCAGCACACACAAAGAGCTTTTCTTAGGCTCCGTCTGAGCTAAACATTTCTCTCTAATTACCAATCTAATCAGTGCACAGATTGATTCATTTTCATGTACAGGAATAATATAAAATTTTCATTAAACCAATAAGCTATAGCATTATGATCTTTGTTTATGGCTATTGAGCCATCCGTAATAACATCCCATCACTAATACCCTGTTGGTGTAAAACCCTGTTCTCTCAATGATTGCATTATTCACTTACCAAAATGCTTGCAAAAATGTCTCTTTAAGGTTTCCATCAGGATCACCTTCTGAGTAAGTAACACTCAAGAAGTCAAAATAAAACAGCCACTCAACGTCATGTCACTGCAGTCCAAGTTTAACACCGCCATTTCTTTTCATGTTTGGAAACCAAAGGCAAAAACTCAATCTTACTTCAAGTTCTCAAAGTGAAACATTTTATAGCTTACCATGGCACAGTCATTTCTGCCATGGCTCAGACAAACAATAGTGGATTAAGACAATGAGGTATGGTGAAGTAGAAGGACTACCCTGTATGAGCGAGGCACCCGATGGTTTTCTTTTACATTAAATCTAACTCTTGTTGCAATGAACCTACAAATGCTGACAGTGTAAACAACACACAATTAGCGAAAGGAGCGGCAAAGAGCTCTACAAATGTGCACAAGGACAATTTGGTGTGTCCACACCACTGGCATGAATGTAGCTTTTGAAACATTTCAGTCTGAAAACGTGTGCAATGTTTTATACCCTCTAAGAGATATATCTTTATGTTTGCCCTTTTTGAGCATAACAACACCAGCTACCAAAGCTGAATGATCCATTCCTGTGTGACTTTAGTGCGAACAGTACACACACATGAGCAGTTTAAAGTCATCCACTTTGTTTGGATGTGTATTTGTATGTGTATTATTATTTGCATGTTAAGTGTCCTCCTGGCCAGCCACAATTACAATCACACTGGCCTGTATAGTGTCTATCTGACATACATCCAGCTGTATGGAAGTGAAATACTCCCACATGCCAATACCAGATTGGCTCATCTTTAATGAACCTCTGTGTGTGAGAACAGAACATTTCACATTTCCTTAATCAACACAATAAATTCAAAGAAAATACAGCCATACAGTAAAGTGCGACTCTGTGTGTGTGCATTTGTGTGCTTGGGTGTGTGTATTTTGCATACAACCCTAGGCCAGGGTGTAGTCAAACTGGCCCTTCTCTAAGCCATCAAGGCCATCTGCCCAAGTGGAGGTTGGCATACTGCGGTAGGGGTCCAGCAGGATGCGGAAGCAACGCACGATGAGGATGAGGAGGAAGACAAAGAGGAAAATGACCAGGGCGAAGGTGGTCTTCTGCTCTAGGGACATGGTGGCAGCAGCTGAATCGGACAAGGAGGAGGAAGAAGATGAGGAGGAGGAGGAGAGGGAGACGAAGTGCCCCCCGGCAGAGTGCAGCACGGAGAAGAGAGGAGAGGTGAAGGGCTCTCCCTCCATCATCCAGGAAGACAAGGGTGCGGCGGTAGCAGGGTAGTGGCACTGCAGGTCCCACAGGGGGCACTGTGTCATCCTCCTCACACCAGCCTGGCCCAGACCCTTCAGATGGACCTCATTGTCTGGAGAGATGGGACATGGAGGAAAGAGAGCAGGGATTGAAGAAGAGGAGTAGAAAGTTCAAATTTCTTTATAAAGAATGAGCACGGCAAAGTGTTTCATTCTCCATCATTTTGCCTCTGTGGGTCTAAATTTGGCCTATTATTGTCAGGGACGAGCAAGCAAAATATTGTCTGAAATCTAATAAAAATGTATGACACTGGCCAAATATCTTTTATTGAATATCTAATATCTTTGCCAATGTTTTGGGCAAAATACCCTTTTTCCCACTTACCCAGACTGAGACAAGATGTTTGATACCATTTTCAGCTCTGCATGTCCACTGGCTCAGTTCCTATCAGTAGCATTTTGTATTAGCTTAGTAGAGGGTTTTTCTCGATTGCTAAGACACATTTCTCGAAAGTTGCTCTGCTTTTCTCTTAACTGTGAACACAAAACCTACAAGCTACATTCACAAAACCTCAGACTCCTCTTGTAAAACCAAACTTTCACCTCAAAACGGTTCAATCTGTGCTCAAAATTGAACTATGTTGTCAAATTGTGCCCCAAGTCAATCAAAATTAAAAAGAGCAGTCACTAAACACTACATAGAAAAATGGAAAACACAATGCTCAGGACATGAAGCTGTAGAAATAAATGTTTATTGTTCACTGTAGGCTAAATGCATGTTGCAAAACAAAAAACCTGTGCATTTAGCACTTGTATACAGTACAGCTTCATCCATGTAGATGTATTCATGGGGTCTTTCCATTGCATCCAGTTGAAAAACTCTCTGTAGAAATAGATATAGTTTTGTAAGTGATACAGAAAAAGTGATTTAGGCCACTACAGTAAATCACTACTTACAGCAATCAAGGGACTGTAGCCATAGGGTCTCTTGGTGTGGGGAGAACATACCTGTCCTCCCACCCCCATGTGGCAGTCTTTCAATTCTACAAAAAGAGAACATGCAGTTACAAAAATATATATGGAATACTAGGCCTACAAACAGTTAACCTAACCCTCCATTACAATACTACAGTACATTGGCACAGTGATGTACTGAAACATATATTTACTTACAGTATACTGTGGTACAGTATATAGTATAGTCATACAGTAATTGCTGTCAACATTTACACACTTTAATGTCAAAAAAGGTAATTACCTGTTCTCTTCTCTAAATCTTCGGATTATGGTGGACACAGTGAATCTACTGATGTTTGGTTGTGCCCTTTGTCCGGCCTTCCTCATGCTCATACCATGGACAAGAACATGGTCAATCACAGTAGCTCTGACTTCATCAGATATGACTGCTCTTTGTCTTCGCTGACCACCTCGACCTCCTTGACCACCTCGACCACCTCGACTTCCTTGACCACCTCTCGCACGAACTCCTCCTCTCAGATTTCTATCCATTGTAGTGCCTCACAAAGCAGTGCTCTCTGAACTGGCTTATATATGTTCCCTCACATCATGAGCCACTAGTGTGATCAATTTTGAGTTGTTGTGTTCAACCAGTGACACCTGTGCTCACCATTATGCAACACAGGTGCATCACAGTGAAAATGTGTTGGCAAGTTGTGTCTAAACAGGTGAAAAGTGCTTATGGTTTTGCCAAAAGAGTGACTGATTCAATCAGTGGGTTCAGGCAATGGAGCATTTGGTTCAGACTATAGGGTTTAGTGTTTTAGCAATTGAGAAAAACTGTAACATGCACTGTTGTTCTACTTAAGTACCCCACCTTGTCAAAGACAACATACACAAACACTCTCAGACACACACACACACACACACACAAAGAGAGAGAGAGAGAGAGAGAGAGAGAGAGAGAGAGAGAGAGAGAGAGAGAGAGAGAGAGCAATCTCTTGCCCCTCCAAATAGACCTACTGACAGTTTGATGTAATTTCACCCAATATCCCACTGGAGGGACAAATGAAGCCTCAGAGAAGCCTCTGCAGGCAAAGAGACAGAAGCAATATTTGGCCCTGTTTTTTGTTATCCTTGTGTAAGTAATTGTTTGAGAACTTAATATAATACATAGTTTTAGGTGACTATTGAGTAGTGGGTGTATTTGTGCTGTGAATGAATAAATGCAACACATCCTCCAACCCCTACGACTACATAGGTTGTTTGTTGCTACCTGACCCACAGGAGCGTTTCTTAAAGCTGTACCGCACATGCACCCAGACAAGCTGTTGAAACTGTCCCCGTTTGGTTACATTTGGTCACCAAAACTACTTGGTTAACTTTAGGAAAAGGTCAGGGTTAAGGTTAGGGTAAGGACCTTCATCGTCTGGGTCAGAGACTCCTTTCTTGGCATGACTTCTTCCTGTCTGCACTGTTGATCTGAACGTCAGTGGGGAAACTTCAAACTTTTGGTTGTCGTCAGCAAGCCTGGTCAACCATAAACCTTTATCATCCAGACTAAGCAAATCTCAACACACATTTCTTCTGATGTTAAAATAAAAATGTCTTCTGACACCATATCCAGAGCAGAAAGCAGTCCAAGATAACATGTTAGGCTAAAAGCATGGCTTTAAACCTAAACTTTGACATGTAATATACAGTTTCAGAGATATAAGTAAGTTGTTTGGGTGTGACTGGTTGGTTTTGCTGAATCATGCAATAAATATGGGCTCTTACACGATATAATGGTGGGGAAAATCCTGCATAACCAAAGTTCCAAAAATTGACTGCATGATAAACTCAATATGACAGATCCTTTAAAATGAGACTTATGATGCATGCAGTGCTTTTAAATATAATGTACAATTACTGTCTATCTTGATGCTTGATGCTCTGGTAATATGGGATCAATTAAAGTAGATACATTTTTATTTATGTTTATTTTATCTATTTATTCTTTACTTTTTGGGATATATGTCTCTAAACATATGTGCTAAAATCTCTAAACATGCCAAGGTGTAATTAATTTTGTCTTATACTGGAGACAATTAGAAGAATGAACAGCACTAGAGGAAGTAACAAGCACACTATTTTGTTCTGCAGTAGCTCTCAATGTGAAATTAAAATTCAGCAAAGCGTGTGAAAAGGGTACAGCAAGAGACAGGGGGCTTTACTGAACATCTGCTTGAAAGACATACCTGATCTCTTAAGACCTTGGTGAGAAGTGAGAGATACAGTAAAGCATGAACAACACAAGTCCACTGAATTTGCATTAGAATATTTCTAACAGTTTCCTATGAGTTTGCAGTTTAAATTGTAAAGGGGTGGTTTTCCATGCCAGGATTTTGATTGTTTTGATTATCTGTATCTATCTCTCTATCTCTCTATCTATCTATCTATCTATTAATTACAATGAAAAGTTAATTAACAATACAATTACCAATACCACCAGTGCCAGTAACAGTAACAATACATTACCAAAACATTATCTTTACCTTTCTAGTATGAACAATATTTTATATTGGAAAGTAAATCCACCTGAACTCACTTGACACTTAACATTGTGTGATAACTGTATTAACACTAATGTGTGTTTGGAAAACCTTCATCAGTATTCTCTCACTGTTGAAAGCTGAAGGTGTTAACACAGGGCACACTGCATTTGCAATTGATCCAATAAATGCAGCTCCGACCACTTTCCTGTTGTCACTGTGTAATCGAAAACACCATCTCTAGTCAACTTCATCTCTGACCTTCTAACACACAGAAAACTGTCTGCAATGTTTATATGGCCAAAGAAATAAAAAATGGGAACGGGAATGCACTTGTGCTAAAGTCAGACCAATATATTGCCACATAGTCCTTTAATCAAGTTAAAATCTGACTATTTTGGTGCATGCAAATGAGCACCAATAATGTGTTACTGAGGAATTCACATCCTCCGTCTTGAATGTTTGAAAATCAAGGAATGAAGGATTTCCCAACTTTTCTTTAAAATACAGTATAAATGTTCAGTTTTAGAGTTTTAGACCAATGTGTTGGAAAACATAAATACAAAAAAAAAAAAAAACCTTCAGTCTATAGCGTTAAATCATACAGTACAGACAGCAATTCATTAACACTAATCCCCCCGTAGCTGTAAACATGGAGATGATCCCAACAGAAAACCCCATCAGTTCCAACATAAACTTTATTTAAAGTTAATGTGATCCTAGTCTAATATTAGGGCACTATAAAATGAAATAAAATACATACCATCTTTATTTAAACTGTGATATCATAGTAACAATTACTTGGCTTTGCACCTGAAATGGCCTCAGGGGCAGGGCCAAATACAATCATAAAAAGTAAAGTGAAAGAAATTTTTGATTATCTGCAAAACCAAGGATAAATCGTGGGATGGGGGCTTATTCTAATAGGACAAACGTAATGGTTGCGAGTATAATGAAAATAAACTGAGTAGTCTATATTTATTTGCTGATCACAGATTAAGAGTACAATCGGGCAGCTTTAAAGGCTTTTTTGGCATGGCTACAGTTCTGCATAAAATGTCAAAAGCTGTATCAAAGTATTCTGAGCATCCAAATAGGACCCTGAGTGATACCTCATCTAATCATAAGAAGATAAAGATAACCAATTGACAGTGAGTAATGTAGAAGTCCTTAACTTATATGCATTGTTTCAATCTGTTTCAACTGACACCGATTCGGTCACCTTGTAATGGTAACTTGTATGGTGTATATCACAAGTTAACAAGAAGCCTGAATTGAAAAGTGAATTGACTGTACAACAGCCTATCTGACGGTAGCAGATAAAGCTCCACCTGAAATAAATTTTACAGCGATTCATATGATGCAGTTTAATTTAATCTGTGTAAACCTGATGGAACAATGGGGATCAACTCAAGTTCCGAAGGACGACGTTATGCATGCTGGTATGTTAGTGATCATGCGCAGTTGTAAGAGCAAACTCAAACTTAATTTCAAGCACATAAGAAAACGTTAATTGCGGGGTTTGCGCCCAATCAGAGCTTGTGCATTGCAAAGGTGGTCACACGTCCATCGTGTGTTCACTCAACAAGTGCAAAGCCATTATCAACACTTGCGAACCGTCACATTCAATACATTCCAGCTGTTGCAGAGATTGCTTTTTATCGCCCAGACACACATGAAAACAAACCCGCCAGCGACGGAACATGCAAGTACATGCATCTGAGGAGTCGTATGGAAACGCTGAATTTATACCTTTGTCTGTCTGCAGGAATGTCGGATCCATTTCCAGAATTACAAAGGGGACCAGAGGGTTTGACCCATTCTACCTTCCCCTCTCTCCTTCAATATCGACAGCATTTGTAATGACAGGACAAAACACAATAAAGGATGAGGAATATATCTAAAGAAGAAGATGCACCGTGTCCCTTGACAGCAGATGGGATGCCATCCCAGGCTGCGGGCTCGGCAGCCTCCCAGCGCACCGAGGAGGTTTCTGATGCTGAGAGGAAGAGGTGGATCAGCCCAGCCCACATCATGTGAACTCTACAGGAACAGGAAATCACCGGGTGTCTCCCCCATATACAACAAGGAAGGATCCCTGCCCTGTCAGAAAGGTTTAATTTCTAGATTAAGTGTAAATATAATAATAATAATAATAATAATAATAATAATAATAATAATAACAATAACAATAATAATAATAAAATCATCATCATCTGGCATAATATTAAAATTGTGTCTGATTTCTTGTTTACCTTGAGAGTGTTACCTTCCTTAACCTTCTCTCTCTCCGAACTGTGGTTGGGAGCTGGTTATTTTTAACTTGGCTCGTTGCAGGTAACTAGCGTCTTAGGAGTCCGGGCCAAAGTGGGGGAATGAAGGAGGACGACTGACTTCTTTAGTGCAAGAGCAAGACCGCACCTTTTTATTACTCATGTGGCAGAAAAGGTCTTTGAATGAGCCGTCCTCTTGTGGCAAAACAATTTCAGGTGAAGGACAATGTCAATATAACGTCCATGGAAGCATTCCACTTAGGGATGTAACCACACAACAAAATAACATTCACAGTCCATACTGAAAGGAAGTGACG
>OMLF01023335.1:27819-44395 GCA_900302615.1 Holocentrus rufus
GGCTTCTGCGAGCTGTGACAGAAGGATGCAGGCACGATGCAGTCACTGGCTCTTGTAGACATGTTTGAGTTTGTTTACATTTATGTTTTTCAAGTCCAGGAGCTTCAAACCTTCATGTTCCTTCACACAACATGGGCCGCAGTGTGCACAGGCGGCCTCTAGGAGGCGAGCCAAGGATGGGAGAGACACTGGGCAGCAGTGGCTCTCTTTTCAGGCACCAGGTCCAGCATGGGCAGCAAGAAGCTGCTGAAGGAGTGAGCCTCCTCCTTGGACCACTCATATTTTTCTACCAATACTTCAAACAGACCCCACGGCTTCAGCTTGGTGATGTGACGCAGCTCGCCTGAGGGAGGAGGGGAAGACGGGCAAGGGAAAGGGGATGGAGAGGAGAGAAAGGAGGAAGAGGAAGACCATGAAGTTGAAGATCACATGTGAATGTTTTGTCTTGAAACTGAAAATACTGAATATCAAATATAAAACACTGAAAAATTAAATTCCCATATAAATATTTAATAATACAGTATAATGCCTGTTCTGCACCGGACACCTGTACATATTCAAAGGTTGTGTTGGACTAAGTTGGTGGCAGGATGGGTGGTTTTACCTTTCTTGGTGAAAAACTCCTTTGTGTATTTTCCTGCCAAGATCAGCTTCCTGGGAACTTTACCTAACAGCTCAATGATCAACGCTATGTGGTCTACAAGGAGAAACACAAATACACAAACAAGCAAAAGCTTAAAACACTTCAATGATACACTTTCATATTTGAGTGAAACTGGAGAATTTAGTTCCCTCTACAAAAAATACAAACCAAAGACATCATATAATATAGTGCAGTTTCTTCATAGCTGTGTTGGTTTTCCATTAATTGAATGAGTGACAAGTTCTGTCAAGTTAACCTAGCTGTAAACTTTGAGCTTGTTCTCATCATATTTTCCAAATCCAACATTTGATAACACATTAACTGTGTGGGAAGTGATAATTTTATGTAATACTGACAGCAAATTACATTGTGACAAGAGGAAAATGTCTGACTAGTTTAGTGAACTGGACTGTGGGAAAAAAAGAGCTTAATTCTGATGGCCTGAACAATTTGTCTCCTGAAGCAATCAAAGTCACCACTAGCTGAATAATTACAAAAAAGAGTTGCAATATAAACTACATCAATGTCTAAATCATACTTTATATATTCCCCAAGCAAATAACATCAGTATTAGTTTGTCCACTGGCTTCCGACAGTATAACACTGATATTTTGGGGAAAAGCAGTTCAGGTGGGACAGACACCAACCTTCGTCTCTGGAGTAGTCTTCTCCAGAATGAGGTTCAAACAGATAGTCACCGGTTGCGAGCTCAAAGGCCTGAGGAAACAAGCACACCATGAACGAAACACAGATAAAGCATGAACTCAATAAGTATAACACCATGGTTACCATGGCTGACTCAAAAACCTTCACTTGTTTATTCTGTTTCTCTTTCTTTGGCTGTGAGTGTTTCCATCATGTCAGGATCCCTCTCATTCCTTAGTGACGCATTCTGAGCATCAGCACACTTCTCTAGAGTCTGTGTGTGTGTGTGTGTGTGTGTGTTTGCTTCTCTCTAACAATGGCTCTGCCTGTGGGTCAGTGTGGGTGTGTGCATGTGTGTGGGCTGTCTTTGAGAAAAGATTTTCCTCTACTAGCAGTATTGATTAGTTCCTGTGTAGGTAGCAAGGCCACAGTTTACGCCTGTTGGAACTTAAGACTTCAGGTGGCTTGATCATTTGCCCATTCTGTAGGTGTTCATATGGTATTACAGCCTTTCATACTTACATCTTTGTGTGTTTGTGTGTTTGTGTGTGTGTGTGTGTGTGTGTGTGCGCGCACCCTACCATGCATGCTGTGCTCCAGATGTCTGCCGGCGTGCTGTAACCGGCTCCCATTAGCACCTCCAGCGAACGATACTGTCGTGTCTGGATGTCGTCTGTGAAATGCTTGTGCTGGTGGAAGGAGAGAGGCAACATCCATGTTAGGACACAATAAGTGCAAGAATGAAGCAGGTGCTCAACAAGAGCTGCTGCTTTATTTTATACTGAATGGTACGGGTTTTGACATAAAAAGTCCAGACCGCACAAAACTGAGACAGGTCCCATTGAGAGCCATTTTGGAGAAAAAGTGCCAACACATGCCCTGATGAATTATGTGGCAGATTAACATTTGCACTCACCACCCAGCAGGCATTGCCAAGGTCAGCAATCTTAACCTGCAGCTTGTCAGCATTTACAGGTTCCAGGGGGTTCACCAACAGAATGCCTGATCCTCCTGTTAAAGAGAAGAGGAGAGGAGAGGGGAGATGCAGAGAGGAAGATGGAGAGGTGGAAAAACAGGGGAAGACAGGGGGAAAATTAGACAGCAGACTAGAAGACTATGAAACCGTTATGCTGGGGACACACTAAAGGATTATCAGGGAGATTAACACCTAATTTGGATAAACAAACATCAGGGAGAAAGCCTTCAATCTGAGGTGTGGAAAGGACTAATCTGAACAGATTTTGTTGTCATTAAAGGCTTTGCAGACTCAATCTTCAACTCACAGAATGATCTGATCAAATCAAATGCAGCATGTTTGACATTCATGACCTGACTTCTGAACAGTTCCTGAAGTGTGTGTGTCACAGTTTTAATCCAATAGTGGAGATCACAAACAACCAATGAGAGCCCAGTTCACAGTGAAATTAGGCAGAAGAGTTAGAGGGGTTTATTAATGATAATTAATGGAAATGGGATTTTTTTCCACAAAATCAAAATCAGTGAGTCAGTCAAGTCGCCTGTAAGACAGCTTCATAACCCTCACCGTAACCATTAGCCTGGGAGGCAGCACCACCTTAGAGTCACAGTGGTGGCAATAAACACAGAAAGCGGTCTTTTACAGTGGTTGGATGGGTGATCTGACTATTTGCAAACAAACTTCCAAGCTTCCTTCTCTTACGAACCATTCTGGTTGTCTTCCTCTTCCTCCCCTCCTCTGGGCTCTCCTAGTGTATCCATCTCCTCCTCCTTCTTCTCCTCCTTGTCGCCCTCCTTTAGCTCTATAGTAACAGAGTCGGGGCAGACAGAGGCAGGGAGCTGCTGCTCAGGTGTCCCGTTACAGGTCTGTTGGTCTTGCTTCTTATCTAATCTGTCGTGGTTCTCAGTGTCGTTTTCTGGTTGGTTGGCATTTTGTTGGTCTTCCTCCTGCTCTGTATACTGCTTGGTCCCATGTGCCTGGCTCTCCGAGCTGGCCTCGCTCCCCTGGGTGGAGGCGATGCCATTGCAGTTCACTTCCATCCCGTTCACTTCCTCTGCCTCGGCCTCTCTCTTTTCCTCCCCAACTGGCCTCTGGTCACCAGCAGCTGAGTCTGTGGGAAAGCAGAGAGTGGAGCAGTTAAGTTATTCTGTTCAGCTCAGCTTTTGCCCTAGTTAAAGATAATAATGATGCTCCTCATTAATAATCATGCTCATCAAACATAGGACTCTTTTATTACTACTTTCTATGAACCTCAAATACCAAATATTTACACAGGATGTTAGAAAAGTATCTAATCCTAAACTAAATACATTTTATGAATTAAACAAAAACATGTAATAAAAAGATACTTCTAAGAGTGAAATACAGAAAGCTGCTGTGTTTTCCAACAAGCCACCTCTGTCTTCAATCTGAACCAGGACAGTAACAGAAATCATTGCAGTGCAGGCAGTGCCGTTGCCCTCTGGCCCAAAGGTAATAGGGGAGCGGTGATAAGCAGACCCCATCACCTTGTTTATTTTATTTTTTCCACATCCAGCACCAATCCTTTGCTGAGTCCAAGGCTCTTCTGATGCCATTCTAGGCGAGTTAAGACAATACTTTCTGTTGGTTAATGTTAGTTTCAGTTTTCTGAAGGTGTATTTGGCAGCTGTGCGGAAGGATGTCAAAATATATTTCAATTTGTTTGTTTTTCTTGTGTTCTTGTTGTTACCACTCCACTCTTAAGTAGCCCCTGGATGCTGTCCTTGGTGCTGAAAGCTTTGTGGGCACTTTGTCTCATGTACTGCAGTCAATAGACAGTTTTTATTTGTTAATGTTGGATAGCTTAAATGGTGTGATGCTTCAGTTGAGGAAGCAATTATTTCACGCAGCTCATCATCGCCCACGTCTGCCATTGATATTTAACAAAAGCTCTATCCAACTGTTAAACTAAAGATCCTGACAGCCAATCACCTGTGACGGTATGGTTAACGATGTCTTGCAGTGTAGCAGATGTGGAGAGAGTGGCTGAAGAGAGGGTATCTTCCGTGGTCTCTGTTGTCTCCGTTGTCTCCGTTGTCTCTTCGTCATCCTCCTCCTCCCCTCCCTCAGGCGTTGCTCCTCCCTCCATCTCCTGGATCCTCTTCTCCAGCAGCTCTGCCTGCTTCTTCTGCTTTTTCTTCATCTTTTTCTTCTTGTTCTTGGACATCTTAGCCATCTGGGAGAAAGGAGGATGGGAGGAGAGAGATGAGAGGAATTCGTCATGACATTGACGCACCATCTAAATTAACTGCGGATCTAATTTGGGCACAGTGCTCATATCGCAAGCTGAGCTGCTAAAACAATAGAACTTACTGGTTTCGGTGCTGGGGCTGTGCTCACTGTAAGAAATAAGGAAATCAGAGGATTACATTCCACATTTAGTGATGACGTGCGACATATCCAGCACTTCTCTCCGTAATTAGCATTCGTTTCAGGTGGCTGAGTAGATTCACACCCAGCTGTGCTAATACCTTGTCTCTGCATTAACACCAGGAACAGTGGGAGTCACACACTCAAGCTCCTCTGAACAAGCCAGTAATTTCCATAACCTATCAAGAGGTGACTCATACTGACTCACAGCTACACAATACTGTTTTATTAGAAACTTCCATTTTTTTAAATGCATACATAGAGGATTATATTACCAGAGATCCTTCGGCATCATGGCATTCAGCTGGGAAATCATTTTTTTGTAACTCTGTGATCCCACACATTTTCAACTTGGCAATACATAAGATTCTTAAGATTAAATCCAATGGAAAAGCTTTCATTCATTCATTCAAGGACCCATCATGAATCGCGTGCGTAGCTAACCACGAAGTAAGCAACATGTCAGTGTAACTATGAATGGGAATAGACTTGCTGACTTAAGACGCAAAGAAAACCCTCTACGTCAGTAACATGCCATTCATACGATGAAATTTGCTTAGTGGAGGGCAAAGAGAGAAAGGTTGTGACCTGCAGAACCAGAGGGAGGTGCAGCGCCAGTCCTCTGCCACTGTGTAGCTTCAGCAGCCATCTTCTTGATGTAAGGCTCATTGACAGTCAGAAGGATGTTCTCTGGTTTGATGTCTGTGTGGATGATTTTACACTTGGTGTGGAGGTAGTCCAACCCCTGCAGAACCTATAGCACAACAAAACCACACAGGATAAGAGTGAAAGATGGTCTCTTGCTTTACATCTTTGCAGCACCTAAAGAGATGACGATTCAAACAATAAAACTTGGAGGATAGTGCCAATGAATATCCACAGGTCTTGATTTAGACATATTTCATTAGCAAAGTGAAAAATGTTGTAAAGTTAGACACGTTTAACATTTTTACAATGAAGTGAGAGTGTACTTCAGTCTGTGAGAAAATTGCTGAAAGGAGCAGGAGAACGCAGTATAATAATTTATGGCAACAAGACAGCTTAATGTTTTGTGAGGTCATCCTGGGCTTGATTCCCCGTGCACCTGTCCAAGTGTTTATCGAGCCAGAAAATTTCTCCTTTGGGGATTAATGAAATGTATTAAATCCAGTGAGGAGTAACATTTTAAATTCAAGTCTGTCCTCTGTGGAGATGTACTGTACCTGTCGTATGATGCTCTTAACACAGGGCAGAGGCAGGCCTTGATAATTGGACTTGATGATCCACTTCAGTAGGTGGTGGCCAAGCACCTCAAACACCATGCACACATCTGGAGAGATTCAGGGTCAAGGACTACAAGAGTGTTTTTTTTTTTAGATGGCTTTCACCCAAGTTAGCCACACAAAGAGAGACACTCGGTTAAGGACACCCAAAAGAGATGAAGAGCTTAATTCCGGCAGTCTACAAACTGGTAAGTGAAATGGATCTGAAGCTTTTCTTCACATCCCATCACACATCAAAGACACCTGAACTTGCCTGGATGATATCACAATGGATAATGCTACACAGACAAACTGTATACACACAAACATGCACATTGCTACACATTCTTGTTAATCAAACACCATCATGTTTCCTTTATTTTGGACAACCAATTTAAATGTTGTTCGCGTTATGTGGGTTGTTATTCCTGCAACAAGGAACTATTATTACTAGCAGCCGGGGTTGATGCTGGCTATTCGTATGGTGAAAAATTATATCTGAAATTAGGTATCACTGGCCATAACTTTTCCAGGGAAATATTTCACATTCCATGACTTTTTGAGGTTTTTCATGACTGTGAGACCTTAACAAGCATGCACACGTATGCGCGCAAACTCACCCACCCACACACACACACACACACATAAAAGTGACTCAGAAGCCTTTCCAATGGATGTCTGGGCATGCTGCCGAAAGACGCAGCTGCAGGCAGGATGAATGGGGAGAGAGAGAGGGATGGAGCAAGTGTCACTGCAGGAGGGACTGTCACACCTAAAGACGTGCCAATACACACAGCCAGCCAAACATCAGAGCAACATCTGTGAACCACTGATAGAGGAGAAGTGTTTAAGTGTGAGCGTGTACGAAAACTGCAGCAGGCTTTAAATTCAAAACAGTGAAGGCCAGCACTTAATTTGTGCATCACTGCTATGTTTGCTGTAAAACTTCATAAATCCTTTAGGCTTAATAACTGAGCCTGTCTTGGAAATTAATGCCAGACAAATGTACCCTTCTCACATAACAAGAATGAACTAATTTAAATGTCTAGCCTGAGGCAGCACAGTCTAATCGTTGGATGTTAAACACTTTGAAGTAACTATTTGGCCTGGAATGAGTATAATCAGTATGTCCAAGCCATCAAGTGGAGACAGCAACAGGGAGGGAGGGGGGGTTGGATATGGAAGGACGCCATGTTATTAACTTGCTATCGTTTCATTTCTTTCACAGAGCGACGCGGCATGACAGCTCCTGCAAGCCTGCCACCCTGTTCACAGTGGTCTGGTCAGCATGCACCTTTATTAAGGTCACTGTATGGCACTTTTTCATTACAGCTCAAACAGATGCCATTTCCTACTCATAATTACTTTCTCTGCACTTGGTAAACAAGACTTGGAAATGACTGCTGAATGTGAATGTACAGTCAAACAGACAATAACACTGAATGTACTTTCTCACCCCATCATTCAGACCAAGTCTGTCTCATCAAATATGTGAATGAGTAGCACATATAACAGCAAATGGAATAAAACAGTTTCTGAATTTCAGGTAAACATGGACTACTTAAAAAGAAGTATTTTTCTCAGCACAGGATACGGGTGCCGTTCATGCCAGAAATCTTGAAGTCATCGAGAAGCTGCACTACTTTCTCTCTGCTGGGGTCACTGGGGTCTGTGTTTCTCACCTGAAAAACAAAGGTATGCACATATGATGCATAAGTGCACACACATACACTACAAATACATTAAGTAGTATGGAAAGATTCCAGGGCACTGGGGTTTAAAAATGTCATGACCACTTTGTGCCTTACAGATTTGAGCAGCTTGATCTCATCCAGAGCCGTCTCAGTGTAGTGCTCAGCACTCTTCACCACCTTCATGGCCACAAAACGCTTCCCCCTGAAACACACACATATAAAATTCATTTAATTCACAATAAATCACAAACTTTTCCAAATGTATATAGATCAGACAACTGTAAGTGAAGATATCATAAAACATCCAGTGGTGGCCAGAGCTTTGTTCACCTCAACAAAAGAGAGCACCAGGCCTTCATAAGAGACAAGCCATTATTTCTTATGGCAGGTCCACAGCACGTAGTGCACCCAAAAGTGATCAAATTTAGTCGTATTCTGTAACAAATTGTGCTGCTGAAACATATGTATAATTGCCTTTTTGGCATTAAGCCTAAAATACTACAAATACAGACAAATGAAGCAGATGCTGAGAGATGCTGACACATGCTGGTCTTTTTGCTTTTTGTTTCTTAATTACTCACACACACACACAACGGTCCTCAGCGAGGCCGGCAGGCCAACACCATGGAGGAGCTGATGCAGAAGTGGACTGATTCAACTTTTTTTTTTTTTTTTGGTTTTGCTGCTCCAGCAAATAACAACATGGCGTAAACTGTAAACATAATCTCTAGACTCCAAAACAGCCCTTCAAAGTCAACAGCTAACATTACACTCACTAGATCCATCTATTTTATAGTTTATGTCTGAGACCAGGTCTTAGTGGAAGTTTTATGGTATTAAGATCAAAAACTTATCTACTATGCTACAGCGGCTTGGTGAAATCCTCTCACATTTGAACAACAATGTCTTTTTTATGGGCTTCTTAAAGATAACTGGAATTTAACCACAGCAACACTGTACAATATCCTCTAAGCTCAAGATGGCTCCATTTTGTGAAGTCAACTTACTGGATGTCCCAGGCCAGCCACACAGTGGAGAAGTGCCCCCAGCCCAGTTTACGGATCACATGGTATCTCCCATTGAACAGATCCCCAATCTTCACATGGTGATATCCGCCTGACAAGACAGACATGTGAGTCACATACACAACAGTCTGAAACCAATTTAATAACTGGGGACGAAATTTAAGATCTTTGAAAAGCAATCCCCATATTTGGCTTCCATAGAGTAATTTTCACAAAGCGCTGCCATGAAGTCTAGTTGACCATCCAGTTATTGGTGCTTGTCATCAAATCATCAACATAGACAAGAATTTTGAAATGCATGTGTACATTAGCACACCAGGGTTTTTATCTCTAAATTTAATATCAAGTCAAAACCTACACACACATTTGATATCTGAAGACAAAGCAAGAGCAAGAGAGAGCGTACCCCTGCAGTAGTCGTTGGGGTCCTCCTGCTCCTCGTCATCAGAGCCCAGGATCTCCTCATCCTGCTCCGGGAGGGGAGAGTCCGGCTGGCCTGGCTGAGAGCCGCCTCCGCGACCATGAGGCTCTGGTCTGAGTAGGGGAGGGAGAGAGTGAGGGCAAGGGGGTGAGAGAGGTGGAAAAGGAACACATAAGGAGTGAAGGAGAGAAGATGAAGATAGACCAGAAAAAAGAGACAGAAAGAGAGGAGTTAAAACTTGGCGAGAAAGTGCATTCCATAATATGACATGTTTAAAAGCGAGGCATTTCTCCCACCAAGAGGTAGTCTTGCTTTATTTACATTTAAGACATTCAGCTTATACTCATTGTATCACCAAAATGACAGGCCACCAAAAATCAAGAGTGTAGAGGCCTCTCTAAATGTTTCTCTCCCAACTTTTAGGTCTACTGCAATAATAATCTAAGACCAAAGCACAAGAAAGGTAATACAATAAGAAGAGAAACATGAGTGATTTTTAAAAGAGGGTAAGTAAAGTGAGTAGAGAGGAGCAATCATTCAATGAGAAGAGGATGACATGAGTTACTGCATAAAAAATGAGTTTCATCTTATAATGGGAGATGGGGAGTGACTGTGCTGCTTTGACTGGAGTGGGAAGGTCACTAGATCAGTCACTGGGTGCTTCTTAGGTGCTGTTCAGGAAAAGATTTTGTATTTCAATCTAAAATTTTAATAACACACTTCTTAGATGCTGAGAAGACAATATGCCGGTGACCATACCTAACACCTGAGATTAATTTGGGTAAATAGGGCAAATCTTTTGGGTCTCAATTAGTGAGGATAGCAAAGTCTTCTCTTTTGAAACCCTCATTTGTGATTTACACTGTAATGCAGGCAACTCTCCTGAGTCTGATTGTGGTTCTCATGCTGGGAGCCTTGGGAGTTATGCATCAGACAGATTTATCTTTGCACTTTGCTTAACTTTGTTTACACACTGTGTCAGTGTCAGAGAAAGAAGCTGTGCTGCTCTTGCATCTCATCTGATTTGACAAAGATATCTGCTGTGAAACAAAATCTAACCTATCCAGGCTCCAAAGTGGTTGTATGTGTTTATAACTGTGTGCTACACAGTAACTACACACTTTTTAGTCGTCAGAGACGTGTAAATTCGCCCATCACTTATATAAAGTGAACATGAGTGCGGTGAAATAATGACTCATGGCAATTTGATACTACGCACTGCCCTGACAACGAATCGTTATGCAATGACCTATATCAGGCTGTCGTATCTAAATTGGTTAAATGTTAAATGTGTTTGGATTTTTCTTTTAACTCTAAACACCGATCAGTGGTACTTGTGAAACCATTTTGTTGTGTTGTGGTTTATTTTTCTTATTCATGTGGATAAGTAGATAATGTGACAATATAGAAACACAGCATATGTATACATTAAAAGAATCACAAACATGCATACATTATTGTACTAGCAGCAGCAGCATCATATAAAATCCCTAAATAATTCAGATGTGTATTTTAAAATGGAATCAAGGTGTTAGAATGTGAGTAAAGGCACCAAACAGAGCTTGCTCATTTCCCTCGGGGGATCACACTCTAACACCTCACTGGTGGGCTTTTTTTTGGCCCGCAACTCGATGTGCTGGTGGAAAACACTGGCATGATGCACAACTCTGCAGGTGTACGCACACACAAACACAGATAACCTCACATGACACTGGCCTCCAGTGAAGGACAAGGAAACAGTGCAGCGTAAAAGTGGATCAGTGCAGCTACGCGACCTGGTTAGGAAAACTGCTGCAGAGCTCAACATTTTCAACCCTGCCTTTCCTCACACATCTTTTCTCCCCTCCTCTCCTCACTCGAGAGTCAAAGGTCATTTCAGCTGGAGAGGAAAAAGAAGCTAGTAAGCTTTTACTACAAGGGATGAACTCCCAAAGCATTAGGTTTTTATATTTCTATACTTCTGCCAATGACTGTACTACCATACAAGATGAACAACACCTGTATGAAAAAAAGAAAAAAGAAAAAAAAGGTGGCTACTACAGAGGGAAGCTTGTAGATATAATCAGTAAATTATAAAAAGATGTTTCTCATTGTCCAAATACTGAACAATATAAAGAGAACTGAGTATGCATGTGTTTGCTGGTGTGGTCTTATGATACATGGATCAGTGTAGCATCATAAAAGGTAAAGCTGCAGCATTGTGTCAATGCTGGACAACACAAATAAAGAGAAAATGTGGACTTGCCAAGCTGCCATCGGTGGGTTTTAAAATTGCTCATATTGTCTGAATTCAGCAAAAGCAATCCCCATGTGGGGGGAACGTATTGTAAAATAATGTCAGAATCTTGGCAATATTGACTGCACCACTGCTCTGCTATTTGCTTTCAAAGCAGATTATGCGCCTTGGGCCTCTAAACATTTGAGCTAAACTTTAGGAAAAGAACAGTTGTTTTTTTTCCTCTGTGCTGTCAATCAGCTGCACAGACGGAGGGGAGAAGAGTGGCAAGTGCATTTGTCTTCCTGTTTTTCTTCAAACTTACCTACTGTGACTTAATAGTCCTGAAATGATTAGTCGATTAACTGATTAGTCAATCGACAAAACTAATCAATCATAACTGATAATTGGGTAATCATTTCAGTCATTTTTCAAGTAAAAACAACATGTAGTGGCTACAGCTTCACAAATGCTAAAGCTTGTTTGCATTTTTCTGTTGTTTATCATTATAAAAAAAATTTAAAAATTAAGATTTTTTTTTTTTTGACAGGCCAAATGTTTAATTACTTAACTGAAAAAAATAATCAATATATTAATCAACAATAAAAATTAGTTGCAGACCTAGTTAATGAGAGTCCAGGTTGAATGATTACAAAACAATAAAAAAGGTACAACAGTCCTTCGACCAAGACCTAATATCATTAAATAATAATTACATTGTTGAATAGCTAATGGTCACTGCACAGTGCTAAAATGAACAGCATATGTTGTGCGATTCTGAAGATGGCGAAATAAATTATTGAAACACAATTCTCCGGTTGTTCATATAGGACAGCCCACTGGAGAGTAAAACAGACAATGTGTGTTTTAATGAAAACTCTATGTAGGGATTCAAGGTGGAAATCAAATCAGCCAACTGAAACGTACGGCCCACATATGATAAAACAGAAGCGTCCCACTATAACCGACCAATAATATTTAATATATCGCCACATCACGCCATGCCTTTTTTTGAGCCAACCTGATCAAGTATATGATATAACTTTATTATTCTTATTAATTGAGCCCACATTTCAGAAGGTATTAATTTCTAATTGGTCAGATTATATGAAATTAGTGTCAACTTGAAAGGCTAATGGGTGCACAGAGTTCAATCTCAGGACATTACGTCTTCATGCACATCTGCAAGTCACGGAGGTCGGGCAGGAACACTGTCCACATAATCCACAAAGCCTCAACTATTTTTTTCAACAGACAGAATTTTATTATTATTACCATTATCATTATTATTTCATTACACCTATCTCAACAGGTCTGTCAAAAAAAAAAAAATGATAAAAAGTAGAGCATCCATCTCTTCGCCAAAATGGCGGTCTGGACCTACTGATTTAGCTCCAGAAACTTGTTACCAAACACACACAGAGTCACATTATTCTCCCACACTGTTATCTTGCTCTTGTTTTTGAAGTTTATTCATAAAGTTTCCAGTTAGTTGCTAGAAAGTTCATGTACATTTTACACCTGGTTGTTTTATGTGTAATCTGCAGCTGTCCATGGTACTGAAAAGAAGACTGCACTCATTTCACACTCTGTTCAGTATGACCATATTCACAAGCAATAACATGTACCTCATTATCATTTTTTAGGGTTTAGCAATAATTAATAACTATGTGCATAACATGGATGGGGGACATGATACCTTGCCACTTTACTTGGGCAACAGAAACTTGAATAATACTGATTTCACACTACAGTTTATTAATAAATTGCTTCCTAGGCTGCAGGAGAACTGTGATATTTTAATTTTTGCATGGTCTTTATAGCTAGAACTGTAAATAAAAATAAATTGTTAATGTTAATGTATAGAGAGTGTATGGGATCAACATTTTCTCTCTCTGAACTACAGCATTTAAAAACAAGTTCATGTTTTTCACGTTGAGCTTTTGATCATGAGCGAAAGTCCTTGCTCAGCACTGCTATTTGCAGATGTTTAATTCATCCAGACGGTGTAGAGGGGGCTGTCTGAGGCTGGCAGTAGATACACAAACTGTGTCGCTGGTAATTAGTTCATCTTGGCATATCGTGGAGGTAAAGATGGTTTACAGCTTATAGCAAAAAAACATGTTCTCACCACAGACATACACACAGTGCAGACAGATGTTTCACACATGAACATATTTTTATTTTCTTTTTTAACACCGCTACACTGAGGTGTCAAACAGACTCAAAGCTCAAATCTACAGAATCTCTGATCTGAATCTACCAGGCCAAACCCTTTTTAACACGACAGGTCTGTCAGCAGGCTTCACTTTTGAACTTGGTGTTTCAGTAAATCTCAGCTTTAAATTATTGAGTGAAACCCCAGTCCAACAAAAACCTTGTGCATGCTGCTCTAAAGGCTTTACAGTTAATCAAAGAAAGCAACGCATTCTCCTAAAGTACAGAAGGGTCAAGGCAGCTCTGCAGCCTTTGAACAGAAGAGTTTAACAGTAACTGAGATTTACTGTTTCTATCTAATCTGGCTTTTGCTCCTGCACACAAAACAAATTCAGCTTGACTTCACTGGATGAAGGTACTTTGCAGTGATTTGTTTACAAACAATGTTAAAGTCATTAGGATTAAACACCCGCAGCTAATCAATTCACCGGCTTTAGTCTGAGCAGCAGGACCCATTTGGTTGCATCCTGGCAAAAGGGATTTTTACAAAGCTGCACATGTCCTGCTCAACTAAATTGCTCGTCTTCTCGTTCCAATAAAAAAATAAAAACAATGTCAACATCAGGCTTAAGTCAGAGGTTGTGAGGAGATTTCTGATAATGCATTAGGTCTTTTGCTTCTCTGACAAGCAAAGATAATATGCACAATCAAATCAAAAAGAAATCCAAATTCAGGAGTTCTTAAATTAGCATCGAAGTCCACCAGAGAATGTATTAGTATTCGCCGTTACTTTCAAGGAAGGTTTTCATGAGTGTAGGAGGCAGCTCATTGGGAAAACAGCCTTGGCAGTCAGACCCAGAGATTTTGATTATTATTCATCCTGTGATTCTGCTTCTTCATATACCCCCCATTTGCTCTGAGATTTGATTCCACTGCTTCAAATTAAAGATTACGCTGACGTTGGGCATACTCACCTAACATCTGATTTGTCCAGAACGTTTTCAACCCTGAGATGTGAGGGCTACTAAAAGTTTTCAGCTTTTGTTTTTTATGACATCAAAGAGGGGACATCCCAACATTTATTTTGTTTTCGGGTTTGAGAAGTGGTGACGATTTCTTAAACACAAAGTAATGGAAGGTACAGAGTTCAGAGACAGAGAGGTCCAAAAATAAAGGTAGAGATCACTTCATAATGCAAAACAGCTTTTTAACAAAAAACAGCTTTTCTGCATGATCCCTCACAAGTCAAAAGCTCTATTTTAGGCATTTCTCGCTCTCCGTCACTGTTTTTACAGTTACCTATTAGCTGTAAACAAGTCAGCGTGATAAACACGTCCATGTGTTACCCCTCCCAAAGCTTAAGCCTGCAGCACATTGTTAAATAAGCTAAAACCGTTCTGACCTACTGCTTGTTTAGGGAAGAACGATATGTTCCTGTAGAGGTGTTAAGTGAAAAGCTAGAGCCAAAGTGGAAGACTAGAGCGTGCATGAATGAGCCTAAGATAGTGCTGATAGCAAAGTTGATTGGAGTTGACAGAAAGATTTAATACAATTTTGCCAATCACTATCAGTTTCAGTCATTAAAACATAATGATATTAAGTTTTTTTTGTGCTGGTCACAAAAAACTAAGCCATTTAAAGGCGTCACTTTGGCCTCTAGTAACTTGAGATGAGCATTTCTAATTATTTTAGAAAAAATCATCAAAAATGTAACTGGTATAGAACTGATGATGAAAATAATTACTTGTTTCAGAGAGAGAGAGCGAGAGAGAGAGAGAGAGAGAGGGAGAATGAAGGCACGCAATAATGTGCTAGCTCCAATCTTTGTCTCGCACTGACTGATTGACAGCGGTTGAAGCAATCTCAGCACACACGCAATAACTCTGTCAACCCACACACTGCAAAGGCAAAACAACACTGCATGTACGCACTTACACACCTCTACATGACACACAATGCAACATACACACGATAAACTGGACAACTCAGTAATTTCTAATCTTCTACGTGTTTCAGCTGAAAAATTCCTATTCACTCTTATACTTGCTTTCTCCCTCTCTGTCTCTCTCTCTCTCTCTCTCAGACACACACACACACACACACACACACATACACACTTTATACCAGAGCTAACTCTTCCTAATGACGGCTAACACAAAGTGGGCTAAAGCCGGTCTTGACAGCAGAAATGGAGAAACAGAACGACGAGGAGGTTAGAGAGATAACATCAACATGAAAGAAAGCAGCAAGAAAGACAATAATATGTACCAGATATTTACGGAATAAAAACCACAAATCATCTGCACCCAACTGGAGGCATTCGCACCTGACCAAAAAAGATCTCAGCCACATAAATCTCTCCGACTGCAGGAAATCATTACAAGGAAACAGGTCAATGTCACAGCCCTCCAATCACCAAACGTGACAAAGATGTGTGCATAAATCACGGCACTTCAAGGACTTCTACAACACTCACTGTGAGACACCACAACATATCTCAGGATACCTAGAACTATCTGTGGCTCTTACAGTCACGCATGCACACACACACAGCGCACACACACACACACCCTGCTCTTACCTGCAGGATGCACGGATGCCCATGGGATGTGATGGAGGAGAAGAGGGAGTGCAGGTGTTAGAGACCCTCTTACTCCATCCAGGTGGAGTAAAAGAGGGATCAGAGGATGAAGGGAGAGAGGGGGATAGGGAGTGAAAAGTAGAGTGGAAAAAGAGGGGGATCAGTTGCTGATGAGTGAAAAGCAGAGATTGCAGAGAAGTGGGGGATGGCAAACAGAGTGAAAAGAGGGAAAATGAGTAAAAATGGGAGGAAGAGGAGACAGAAAGAGGATGGAAAGGAGAAGAGCGGGAGAAGGCGAGCAGAGAGAGGAGAGGAGGAGAGAAGAAGGGAGAAATGTAGAGGCTCTGCCGCAGGCTTCAGCACAGATTCAGAGTGCCGGAGCGCAGGGCACCACTGCTCGCTCACTCACATTAAACTGTCTCCCTCTCTCTCTGACCGAGAACTCTCCTTGGCTGTCGTCAGCTCCCAGGCCCCTCCCCCTTCCCTGAGAGCTGGGACGTGATTGGCTAATGCGGCGCAGCACTGCATTGCAGGTGAGGGACGACAGCAGCTCCCCCCTCCTCCTCCTCCTCCTCCTCCTCCGACCA
>OMLF01023350.1:6339-21426 GCA_900302615.1 Holocentrus rufus
AAATTTTTGAAAGAGATTTGTATTTCTCAAATCCCCTCAAAACATGTTCCTTTTAACTCCAAACTTAGCATTTTGGGAATATACACTGAACAATTCACCCTGAAAAAACACAATTAGAAAAGTAGATCTTGTGTAATCCATGCAAAACAGCTGATCACTATTTACTGGACAATTTATAGACAATTGTATATGAATATTATTATTATTATTTGTTTGTACTCCTGAACTGTTTTCCCACTAAACGTGAACCAGCTTCTATGCACAAAAATGTTTAAACGATAGGGAGTTTGTTATGTGTGTGTGTGTGTGTGTGTGTGTGTTTGTGTGTTCCCCTCATGACTTCCCTCATGACCCTCCGCCTTGGCGCCCCACCCATCTCGTCCTCTCCCAGGTGGCGCCGTGGCGACTTCCGCCTACCAGGTTCTGCCGTCGGGCTACTGGTGGTCTCTGCTGTACGCCACCGCCATCGCCCTGCTGTGCCTGCTGGTGTGCCTGGTGGGTGCCCACATCTACGCCAAGGCCACCTTCCTCATCTTCCTGGTGGTCATGTTTGTCCTGGGCACCATCTTCATCAGCTTCTTCGCCGTAGGCCCTCGCACCATCCACCTGCCCGGCCCGGCTGTGCCCAGCCCTGCGGTCAACAGCACGGCCCCCGGGCAGCCCACCACCGCCAATTTTACTGGCTTCAAACTGGACACGCTGCAGGGGAACCTGTGGGGTAAGACGGAGGTGGCTGGGTTGATTCTGTTGATTTGTTGAGAGAACCTCAGTCACAGATGTTGGCTGTAAGGGCCAACATCTGTGGAGTGGTCATTTCATTAGCTCAGTTTGTTTTGGTAGATAAGAATGCCATTTGAACTCGGGCAGCACCAAATAACAGCACGTTCGATAGAAGTCAGATCATAGTCAAAGCAACTACAGGAGTGTTCCCCAAAATGCAAGGTTCTATGCATAAAAGGAGACAGATGGTCACATCTGATAGCTAGAAGTTCTTCATTTTTAGAAGTCCTTGCATAACAAAATGAAGTGAGGACAAACTGTATTCTGTAGTCTGAACTGATGCTCACATATTCAGACGTTTGATGTGGTCTTAACTGGTATGAAAGCTGGAGAAGGTAAATTACAGCAGAGTACAGACAAGTCATCAAGCTAAGCTCAAGTTACAGGGACTGGGATAATTATTCGTGGAAAATGTATCACTTTTTACATATCAAATGTATACCTGAAGGCCTTAAGTTCATTTAGACTAAACAAGTGGCCTATTGCAAGCATTAGCTCAAGATTATGCGGCACATACTGTATTACATTGTTTTTAACTCAGGCACTCAGGCAGGGACTTTTGGACCATAGGGGCTTCCGTCAAGCGTGACGTAGACCCGGCGTTAACAATTGTGAACTATTGTGTGTGTGAGTGTGTGTACTGTAGATGAGAACTCGACCTGGTCAGGAGTGAGAGTCAGGCGAGGGAGTTCAAAAACAGACATCCTTGTTTAGAGTGGAGAAACGGAAAGTTAGTATATCAGAGTATACCCACTAGAATAAACTAGACTACACCACTGCGCACGCACACACACACATACACGCACACCCACCCACACACACACTCTCTCTCTCTCTCTCTCACACACACACACACGCACAGTGGTGATTGCCAATTTTCCTGAACATGCGTCGTGTTTCTCTCATTGTTGGTGGTGTGAAAGAGGAAGGAAGTATTGATTGGGCTGTAATTACAGTGGATGTTGTAAATATCCCCAGGATCCGAAGGCCCTCAGTAAAGTAACCACGCACTCCCACTCAGCCTGCAGGGATTTGCAACCAACCACATGGGAACTAAGCCAATCGCTGTAACTTGGGCACGTGTGTGCACTGTGACACACACCAGCCTTGAATTACCCCACTATTTGATCGTCACACACAAACACATTTTCAACCAGTGCATTCTTATGTGCAGTGTGGTTTAAAAAAAGTATCTTGGCTACCTTACTTTGGCTCCCAGATGAATGAAGAATTGATCAAGATTTTATTGCGTACTTTAAAAGCAATAAATGGCTTGGCTCAGACAGCTCTCTTCACTGTTCCAACATCGAGATTAAAAACAAAAGGTGATCCAGCATTTGCATTCAGGGCCCATAAATTTAATTTAAGTTTTATAAATAGAATGTATCCAAAATCCCTGAAGGGAGACTTTCCCTCAGATGTTTACAGATAGAGAAGATGGAGTAGATCAGATAGAGAAGATGGAGTAGATCTCTCGAAGGAACAGAACAGAGGAGTGGTTGTTCTCATAAGAAGTATTCTTTCTTTCATGCAGCAGATGCTGCTCTATCAACAACAGACATGATATGTAAAGAATGGTTTTTCTCAAGTATTGTAAAACATGAATCAACTTGAATTGGCCTCTTCATGACCGCTTCCCCATGAGGGGGAAAATGAAACGGCTTGATATTTTGGATTAAAACACCAACTGCAGTTTGTTCTTTCCATAGCCCACTACGCTGAGGATTACACAACGGGAACCATGATGACTTTTGCCACCGTTTTCGCTGTCATGTTTAATGGCTGCACCGGCATCATGGCTGGATCCAACATGTCAGGTAGGTGAGGGTGGCTGGGTGCCTGTCTGCATGAGTGTGCATGTGGAACACCTTGCTTACCTGCACGCGTACATATGATAAACCTGCCTATCGGTGCTTGTGAGTGTGACAATGAAAGAGTATGACCTGTGTGTGTGTGTGTGTGGTGTGTGTGTGTGTCTAGGGGACCTGAAGAGCCCCAGCTACTCCATCCCCCGTGGCACCATCACTGCCGTCATCTTCACCTTCATCATCTACAACCTTCTCAGCCTGCTGCTGGCCTGCTCCTGTGACCGGTTTGTGACACACACACACACACACCCACACACACACACACTCAGGTGACGTTACATTATGAAGAATTCTATCAGACAAGAAATCTGTGTAAACTCCTTGCTTAAGCTTTAAAGGTGTGTAAACAAACCTTAATTGAACACTAATCCACACTGATCCTTTAAAATTTTAGGAGTACAAGTGAGATGCTGTACAGATAGAGGTGTGGATGTTTTGCTTTCATCAGATGAAATTCAGTACTTGCTAGCAGATAATGCAAACAGGTTTCATTTTCTGCTTCGCTAAACAGACCTGGAGTTACGGAGGGGGCTGAATGCAGACACGTTTATTCCAAGTGAATATTGCCTGATCCCGCTTGTCAGTTAATCAATCAGAGCATCCAGCATGTAGAAATGCATGAAAACAGTGTACAAAATAATGCACGCTTATACCTTTCTTAATGGGAGAATCTCCCATTGGTAGCAAAAAAAAAAAAACCCCAACAAAAACTGCTACACGTTTATTTAGGTGTGGTAGCTAGCTAGCCTATGTTATTAACACCAGCTGGTTAAAAAGCCTAAGCTGATGTGTAATAGAATAGTGATAACATTGGAAATGCATTGATAGTCACCTAATGCACCTGCTATTTTCGTCACAGAAATCTGAAACAAACAAATACCTCTGCATACACTTTTGGTGTTCCTCCTGGAGAAAATCTTTTTTTCTTCCTGTGGGCAGCCAATTTTTCCTGAGCTGACGCTGCAAATGTAATGTCGCAGGTCAGAGATTTTGAGTTCCAAGTTGAAATAAATACAGTGAAGGCTCCGTGCTAACACGTTAGCATCCACTCTGTTAACACACATACTGCTAACTGCCTTAATTGGTCACTAATTTAGCTGAACTTGATGCACCTGTGTAGCTGCCTTTATTATTGTGATTTATGTACTTAGAAGTTAAAGTGGTAACCTGAGTGTTCTTTTTTTATTCATTTATTGAATTTTTTTGGCAGCTTCATTTTGCTGTATGTGGTCATTGCTTTGTGTTTTTGCTCTACACTTACTGTTTCCTTGTATTTGAGTTTCTGTTTTCTTTTTCTGCTCAGTCATGGTGGCAGTTTCTGCTCATGCTAATACTTTGCTCATGCCTTATCATTATCACTGTAAATGTAATCTTACTTGGAAAAAAGCCCTTCACCTCTTCTCCATAGTCATAGTTACTACTACAAAACTCGGGATTTGCTGCTTCAGCACGATTTCTCCCACTCTGCCGCACAACATCGTCAATACAGAACATTGTGACATTGTGGAGTAGTAATGCTTGTTAAGGTCTCTAAATTTAATACGCATTTATTCAGTTTACCCGTAGCACAGGCTAAGGTTAGCTTTAGCATATTCGACTATAAATCTGTTGTTAGCTGTGATAATTCTTCAACGATTTGAACGACTGTATGAACACTCAAGTTGTCAAGATGAGTTGCCAAGTCGGACTTCGACCTCATTATTCCTACCCAGTTCTTTTCTGTCTATTCCAAACAACCTGGAATCGTAAAACACATGATCCCTTCCTGTGCACCAGAGGATTTACCAGACTTAAGAAAAGAAAATATAAACATTTTCATTAACTTTCTATAAGTTGAGTCATCAATATGTTCTATCAACTGCCAACAGATTAGCAACAGGTGCTTTCGAAAATGTTGCGAATTATTACTTTAAAGTGCTTTTTCCATGTCATTCCTTTAATATCTGTTTAATTTCTATTGCGCTGCTTTGTAAAGAGTCGGCAGTGCTCCCTCCCTTTTTGTTTAATGCACACTGTTTCTTTGCACACTTAATTTTTGATAAGGAGGTAGTGTAAGCTGAGAGTGGTGAAATCTCTGCCTTACTGTTTCAAGTCAGATACCGCGCTGTTACTGTGCTGCGTGCTCAGTCTCATTTGGTATTTCTTTCTTTGCTTTCATCTCCCTCTCTCCGCCTGTCTCTGTCTGTCTTTAGCTCGGTGCCAGAGTGTGGTATTGATGTAGCTCTCTAGCGAGTGTTGCCAAGGTGTTAAACTGACATGACAGGGCTATAAAGGAGCACTGGAGATCAATACGGCCATCTTTTACCCTGCTGCACCGTCCTCCCTGCTTCTGCCTCCGCCTGCTGCACACAATTTCTCCATACCTCTGCCAACCTAGCATCCACTTACAGTCTTATACATATTCTTTCTCTGTATGTGTTTCCAGCCAAAGTATATCCAAAGATATTCAAAGTATTTTCCTCTGTACAGTGTCATTGTTTTCAAATGGGATCAAGCCAGCACTGCACCCCCACTCATATGACCCATCTAAAGAGGCCGTGAAGGGGGCCTCACATGACCTGTGTGTGTGTGTGTGTGTGTGTGTGTGTGTGAGTGTGAATGTGTGTGTCTGTCTGTCTGTGTCTGTTGCAAGCAAGCTACTGCATGCCTCTGTTACAGTTGACAAAAGAGTACTGAAGATCCTGCCCAGTTTATCAGCTGATATCTGTGGTTTTGTGCAACACTTCACTACTCTCCATATGTCAGCAGTGTGTTCAGTGACATGTACATGTCACGCCTGCCGCTGATTAAAGGTGTGTGTCTGGTGCAGTGCATGGCTCTGTGGAAATCAGACCATGTGAGCTGTCTCATGAAACAGAAAGGACAGATGGATCGAGGGATGGGAGATGGAGGTGGGAAGTAACTTTAATTGTCATTACAGGAGTGGATATAGAGAAGAAAAAAGAAAAAGGTTGAGTCATAGTGAAAACACAAGTTCCTCATAGTCTGTCCCACTCCTTTTGGGTTATGAAATACTAGACACACGCCCACATGTTGTGTGGCAGTATTCAGACTGGCTGTATAATGTTGTACCGGTGTAGCTGCACAGATATCAGTCCTTGTCTTATCTTTTGTTTGCAAAGGACGGGTTGGTTTATTTAGTTTGGCCATGACTGAACTGATAATATTACTGTATGTACTGTAACCAGCCAGCTGGAGGAAATGTGTAGGGCTGAGAGGATTTCTTGGAAGCACTGGGGAACTTTTCACCACGCTCTGCTGATCTGGTGGTTTGATAAGAGGGAGTTTCCTCATTGTGCACTTGGTTGCCAGTGCCTCTTTGATCTTTCGATCTTCTCGTAAACGCGCCTGCCCATGTGATCGCCATTTCCCCCCTAGAGTTTCATGGCTGGACTTTTCTGCTCTCACTTCCCTAGATGACCACAATGCTCCGATTGTCCACTGTTGAGTTGAGTCACCAGACAATATTTGGCACCTCACTCGGGACAACACACCGGTCAGTCACCAACCAGGATCAGCAGATGATCACTGAACATACGAGATTAGCCATGGGTCTGACTAATGGTCAGTCTACTCTCATATCCCAACTTCATATTTTAATGTTGAAAATATTAGCTTTTCATATTGCCCGTTAGTCTCCAAGCACTGTGCTGCATTGCATTCCATTCTCTATTTATAAAAAAGTCCCATTCACCACTGTTGCATTGAATCAGCAGCAGTATAAATTTCCCCTTCTAGAAAATGATCACCAACAATATCCAGTGGCGTTAATCAATCCTATTGATCCCGTGCATGAATATTAGTGAAGTACCAGTGTTTATCATGGTTTAAGAATTCAGGTAATATCTATTTTGCAACTGAAACCACATCTAGAAACAAAGGGTTTGTTTTCCACTCACTTTCAATGCAAGATTGCACAGCTGTCGCAAGTGAGCATGTTGTGTGGAAATATAAATATAGCGTATTTACATAAAATCAGTATGAGTTGACTTTCATATTAAAACACAGGTGATCAGTGTAACCAGAACACCAAGGGAGTCCCTAGGAACTCCAGTCTTCAAGTGAAAAACAAACATTACTTATCCCACATTTATCTCTCATAGGCTGTTGCCGTCTCCAAATAACACCAACTTCCTCCACTGTTGTAGGTGTTATTTGAATTCTTTCCTCCCCAAACATGTGGCAGGCAGGAGAGCTAACTGCATTATCATGGATTAAAATATGACTGCTCTGATTAAAGTCATCCGTCATGTCATGCTTCCACTACACATCAAACATCAGGAAAAGCCCTGGCGTCCAAATATGAAGGTGTAAATGCAGCAATTGCATCATCCTCCGTTATTATTGGATGTGGCTGTTGAAGGGGGCGGACAGGTGCATGTTATGTGATTATTATGGTAGTTATGACAGTTTGGAGGATGTGGTGCCACAGCACAGAGGGTGGATCCAGCATGGCCGTAACTCTGTTGGGGTCGGGGTGAAAATCCATACACTCATAGTACCATGTTGCTTTTGTTAACAGTGTCCACCACATGTCCTCGTTAGATGATCAGAGCAAAAATTCAATATCTGTTGTAGTGGCGCGAGTGTTCCAAAAGATGGCAGCCACGCTCTCCTGCCAAGCAAACCCACCCCCATTTTCATCTGCTGAAAATGCTGAGGGAAGAATCAGGATGACAAACTCACCTTTGCGTACAGCTTTTCTAAATTGCTACCCTTGGCAAATTGTAGTTCTGCATCACAGCTTTAAAAGGCACAGTAGTTAAGATTGCGTTTAAAAGTGAATGTCAGGGAGGTGGTAGAACGGCCGGTGAGAATGATTGTATTGAATGGTGGTCGTAGCTCTTTATAAGTACCTGTGAGTGTGTGTGTGTGTGTGTGTGTGTGAGAGAGAGAGAGAGAGATCTTACAGCATCAGTACCTTTGCCTGTGTGTGAGCAGGATAATATAACACGAGGAACAGTGTGTGTGTTTGTTATACTGAGGGATGAGAAAATCTGCTCGAAAACAGAACTCACCTCTGTTTTATCAGTCAGTTCAGTCGAGGTTTGAACATGAACTGCAGAGCCAGGAGAGCAGAGTTCCCACCAGTCATGGAATTCTTGGAACATCCTGGAAATTTCCAAATGTGGAAAGGTGGGGGAATTTGACAAATTCTCTGGGAAGGTCAGGGAGTCTGAGAGAATTTCACTTAACAGATGAATGTATTTCCAATTTGTTTCACACACTCATTGTCTTACATGGTGGAGACTAGATTGTTCACTCCTTTAGATAAAACATTAACAACCCAACACAGAAGAGTGTTTCCAGGTCATGGAAGCACTAAACACTTTGATATGGAAAGCCATGGAAAAATCATGGAATTTTACCCCTGAGTCGCGGTGGGAAGCCCGCAAATGGGAGACCAGTGGATGTGGTGTCAGCACTGCAGGCAGCAGTACTGAAAACTGTTTTTTTTACGGTCATATGAACAAATTTTCTGCTTCTTAACTATTAGCACTGTGAGGAAAATGAAGCTCATGTGTGTGTAAAAGCCGTCCGAATCGCAAAGCCGTTTTTTTTCAGGTCATTGTAACAGAGCAAGTCCAGATTTTGTCTCTTTTTCAGATTACGGCTGATGATATGCCAGTGTGGTATGAAGATGAGAGTCAGCAATGACGGCGATGAAGGCTGAGACGATGTGAGATAGAAAGAGTCGATTAACCCCATGTGACCAGCTAGCCAGCCATGACAGATTGCCCTGTCGCAACCCCACCAATCTCATACTGTACACTTTGTGTGTGTGTGTGTGTGTGTGTGTGTGTGAGAGAGAGAGATTGTGTATGAAGACTCGTTCTGTTGCCCTAAGTCCATAGTTTGTCGTCATCTTAGATCTGATTTGAGTAGTAGGTTTGAATGTTAACTAATTGGTTTAGTGTGTGTGTGTGTGTGTGTGTGTGTTGCTGACTCTTCTCCAGTGTATTGTGCCTCAGTGACCTGTGGGCTAATCCGCCCCCGTGCTATAGAAGCTTTTGTATTAATTACTGACTTGATAATTATATTAATTTAAATCTGCCGGGCCTTCTTTTGTTGCGCTATCTCTGACATGCAGCCTTGTTAAAGTGTGTGTGTGTGTATGTGTGTGTGTGTGTGTGTGTGTGTGTGTGTGTGTACACACACACACACACACACACACACACACAAACCACAGTGCCTCTCTGCTCTCACAGCCCCTCCACATTGCGGAGAAGTCACATCTTCGCTCACGTTACACATTGCTTAATTTTCCTCAGTCCTTTCATTGAAAAATCAGGTCTTATTCTGCCTCTGGTTTTCTATTCACTTCCCTCTTTTTCCTCCTTCTCCCTCATTACCTCTCATTCACACGCTCCCTTTCAACTTCTCTACTCGCTGGAAAACTTCTCTCCCCCTCTCTCTGTCGTTCCGCTCTCCTCTCTCAGCGCCCCCCACCCCCTCTCTCCTCTCCTCTCTCCCCTCCTCTCTCCCTCCCTCCTTGTCCTTGGTCCAGTAAGGCAACAAGTCCAACATCCTTCCCTCCCTCATCCTCCCTCCTTCCTTTTCTCTCTCTCCCTCTCTGTCCTCCTCTCTTCCCCTCTCCCGCCCCTCTCTCCCCACACTATCGCCCCACAGCAGCGTTCTTGGCTCTCCCCCTCCCTTTCTCTCTCTCTTTTCTCTCCGTGTATCATCCATCCATCCAACCCCTCTCCTGTTGTTATTCACCCCCTATCTCTTCACTGCAGAGATCCCAGCGACTTTCACCCCCTCTCTCCTTCCTGTGCTGCCTTTATTTATTTATTAATTTATTTATTTATTTTGGGAGGGCGACAGTGTTGGTAAAACAGGCTACATCATTATATTGTTCGGCAACAAGTCCCATCTCAGTTAAGTTCCTCGGGATTTAGAGAGAAAGAGAGACGAAGAGAGAGATTTGGATTTAGATCACAGAGAGGTTCAGATACAGTCAATCAGTCAGTGTTCACCTCTGATATGATTGTATGCTTTCAGTGCAGGTGATGAATATGGGTAGCTTTCCTCTAGCATGTAGTAGCACCAAGTACATAAGTAATACATCAAGATGCATATTGACAAAGCCCTCCCAACGCTGTTCTCATTTCAAGCAGTGCATGAAGTGTGTCGTCAGCCCAGGACACCTCTGGACTAGTCATGACATCTTGAGGCCCTCCAGCCGGTGCTGTGGCTGATGCAAAAGCCTAAAAGGCCAAAGCCTAATCTAAACCGCTCACAGAAATACTTCTCTCATATTGTTAAAGGAATACTCCAACATTTTGGGCAAAATACCCCTTTTCCGACTTACCCAGACTGAGACAAGATGTTTGACACCATTTTCACCTCTGTATGTCCACTGGTTCCGTTCTGATGGGCAGTGTTCAGTGTTAGCTTAGCATAAAGACTTGACGTCTACAGGAGTCATTAGCCTAACTTCGTCAAAGTGAAAAAATAAACCTTACAGCAACTCTGAAGCCTTATTTACAGAATGTATCAGGTGTATTTGAAATACACGTCTTTTATTTATTTTAGGAGAAGTTAGATGGTAGGAACTATAACCGCTGAACATATGTGGTGCGAGTTGACGTAAGGTTTATCTTTTTCATTCATTATGGACCTAGGCTACTGACTCCTGTAGACTTAAAGTCTTTATACTAAGCTAACACGAAAGGCTAACCATTGGAACTGAACCAGTGGACATACAGAGGTGAAAATGGTATCAAACATCTTGTCTCAGCCTGGGTAAGTTGGATAAAGTTGCCCAAAATGTTGGAGTATTCCTTTAAAAAAAAAAAAAAAAAAAAGTGTATGCCTTGGCATCTGAAGAGAGCTTTATCCTCTTGGGGGAAAAACATACACTATCAACTTCCCAAATTGTAGTCAACTCCTGAATGTCTTAATCTGTCAACACTTAGAGAGAAAATGTTGTGTTTTTATGAATATATGTATGTTCATTCTTTGCATTTTGCTGTTTTTATTTGTGCAATTTTCTTTTTTTTTTGTCTTGCTTTGGTGAAAATGGCCCATCTCTGTTCTCCTCTGCCATGCATGTGTGTGCATACGACACTGAACTTGACCTGTTTGGAAAAGCTAACCTGTCAGTGTGATTAGATTATTAAATGGCAACTTAATCAGCACATTGAGGTTAATGAGCATGCAGCAACTGAGGTTCAATACTGAAGAAGGTGAAATGTGTGGGCATGAGCTCCATTATGAAGCCCAGATTTTCCCTGAAAAAAACAGAAGAGCCCACTAAATAATGAACTAGCTTGTCCACACCTCTTAACAACAGCTATCACAGTCTATTTTTGAAATGAAAGTATACATTAAAATAGATTTAAATAAATGTGTGTTCTATCTCCAGCTAGATTTGAACCCACAACCTTTCCCATCAAGGGCAAAAAATAAAGTAATAGCATTACATTATGCAATCAGCAAATGCAATGGGAGAAATTAAATTATATATTCTACTATACAAGAGTTGCTACACTCTTTCCTAGCTGCCTTGTAATAAAATGGATATATTCAAAGCGCAATGTAGGCCCATAACTTTACTATTCTAATGTATTTACTTTGAAAATGTAACCAATATGATAACAAGATTAAGAACACTTTATTATCAACAAGTGTGGGCCCTCCACTGCTGGTCCATGTCGGCGGAATACAAGAAGTCGGAGAATGGGCTTTGTACATGTTGACATGAAGCTGCTGCTAGAATAAAGATCATGAGGTCACCAACGTTGACAGGGTTCATCCTCTGGGGAGCATGGGTGTGCTTTCTAAATTTCATGGCAATCCACCCAACAGATTTTGACATTTTTGGCATAAGGGTGACACTAGAGGAAGGGTGATGGGGTCGTCTTCCACTCACCAGATGTCATGGCAAACCAATAATTTGGTGTAGTGATATCTCGTATGCCAAGTTGCTGTTTTGGCCTGGGGGTGGCATTAGAGGAAACGTCTTGAGGTCAGCAGAATTGACAGGGTTCATCCTTTGTGGAGCGTGAATGTGCTTATCAAATTACATGACAATCCGCGCAATAGATTGGAGTAAAGTGTTGAATGGATGGACAGATGGACAGAAGGATGGACCAACATGATCATCCTTAGCCCTGGCCTGCCAGCAGGGCAAAATGTTATCAGATCAATGATTCTTCTTTTGATATGCTTACTGCTCTGCATATTGATAGTTCTTTCTTTCTTTCTTTCTTTCTTTCTTTCTTTCCAAGTTGCTGTTTTCTTTCTTTTTGGGCCAGAAAATAGTCAAATTAACAACCATAAAATATATTAGCCAACGGCAGCTTCAGTCCAAACAGATCAGTTTGGTATCGGCCTTCAAAAATCCATATTGTCTGAACCTTAGCTGCAGACATGGAGAGAGGGGCGAATGAAAGAATTAATTAAAACCAGGGAAGTATTGGTCGGAGAGGCTGAAAACTGAGCTAAAATGAGGTGAGAGTATCATGAGGGGTTTCATAAACACTTTAACACTTAAACTGTCAATAGGAAGAGAGAGAGCAGGAAAAAGCTGAGATGTGGCAAAAGGTGAGAGCAGCTTAGATAAATATGTTTATATAAATAGGGAGGCTCTGGTGGAAAGGTAACACTTTGCTCTTTTCTAGTTTAATCCCATTATAGTAATAAATACCATATTGCAAAAGAAGCCACTTACATGTATCCCCTTTCAGATACAGCTGCCTTTATATGACACATGATATGACCATGTGGCAACAACCATTCTGTTTTCTCATTGTCTCCCAAAGAATTAATTAGCTGAGGCTGACTATTTTACTGTAATTAACCAATCAGGCTGAACTTGTCTAATTAAATTGTTTCATTGTAAATCTCATCCTTCCCACGTCTCCTCTCCAGGCAGCCAGCACAGCATGTGGGAGTCTTTTTTTTTTTTTAGTCATTGCAACACAAAATTTGCTTGAAATGAACATGAAGTTGAACATAAACTTAAGTTTCTGTATTTTTACCTACCACATGACAACCGAATCCCCCTTATTTGTTGCTGTAGGGCTAGCTGTCAGATAAACACACACACACGTCACGTCTGCCTCTGTGTTTGTGTGTTAACCTTTGTGCCAGAACAGCCTTACAGTACATGTGAGTCATTGGGGGAGCAGGGAAGGCTGGAGAGAGAGGCAGGGAGTGGAGGGAGAGCGGGAGAGGAGGAGGCAGAGTGCGTAGAGGCCTTGTTAGCTATTGATCCCATTTAATAATCCTTAACCACAGTCTACTCCCCTGAGAGCACTTAACTCTCCCTCTCTGCCTCCATCTCTCACCATCACTTTCTCCCTCCCTTCTTTTTTAAATTTTTTTATTCGCCTCCTTTTGCTCCGGGCGCTCTCCCTCTATCTCTTTATGTGTCTTTATCTCTTGCTCGCCCCCCGCGCGCCGCGGCTCCACTCGGCTGAAAGTACCTACAAGGTCAAGCCGAAATAAGGCTAAAGACTAACATTAAATCCCAGCACAGTGAAGGGATGTGGTAGTTCAGTGCTGGTGCAAGGTGCGTTTCCACTCGATTCAGCCGTCCCTGGGAGGGCCGAGCAAATTCAGACGGTACACTCTGTGAATTTACACGGGTCTTCTGCGGATTGAGATCCCCGTGTTTGAGCTGTTCTTATTCAAACTTTTTCTTTTTTTTTTTTTTTTTTTGATGTGTGCGGCGAGGATTTCGGCCGTGCCCCTGCTCGCGCGCAGAATTATTCAAAACTTTCTCACTTCTTTGTCCGTCCCACTGGCACGGTGGAAAATTGGCCCATGGACTTTTCACCTTTTTTGATGTCTTTCTGCTGAGGCACTGCCTTCTAAATATCATGCTCCTTTGATTTAATTTTAGTCAGGATGATGGTGCACGACGAATGAATTGGCGGCGCACCCTCGGGACATTAATTGGGTAAAAACAAATTTAAAGATCTGTGCAATGCTGGATAGCCCAAATCATTTCAGATTTTAGATTTCTGAGAAGCATTTCATACATTACAAACCCTGAATTGATGCAGATGATTCAGCCTTTTTTGTGTATAAGAGAACGGTGAAATAGGTGAAGAGCAATTCAACATTTAAACAATTAGACTACGTTTGAGGATGTTTTATTATTATTATCATTATTATTTGGGCATCCCAACACAAGAATAAAATTCTGGGGGAAAACACTGGATAAATCTGTTCTTCCAGGAATGTTCTGGCATGCAAATGGTTTGAATTTAAAGATAAACTGAACCACACGTGGCAGCTTTTCAGTATCGTTTCTGGAAGACACAAAGCAAAGAACACAATAAATGGCAAGTTAATGGGCAAATGGATAAATGGGAGATCGGCCTCTGCGTCCTGCCGTGCATTTCTTTTGCAGTGGGAGCGCCGACTTGCAGGATCATCATGTCCATATTGCCAAGGCACAAATGGTCACATAATGGCACGATGAGCATAACAATGATGTTCGTCGCCGTAAGCCAGAGCCATCTCAGTAATTAGATATAATCCCAATTGAGCATTTATGGGTCATTCCGAAGCCTTTTCTCCGGCATCATTACAGCAGATCGCCCAGAAGATCACGGAGGACCATTATGTTCGCAGTGATGAGCGGTGGCCTCGCCCTCTAGCCGTTAAGATGACCAGGATCATGCTAGAATAAGCACCGTTTGCAAGCGAAGTTAGTTGCGCCGGTGTAATAGTGTACACACAGCAGACACACACACACACACACACGCTCCTTGTCAGCGCTTCATTTTTCACCCTGTTTGAAAAATAGCAGATAATTAATCCGTAATGTTCTACCCAAAGCGATGGTGAATTATCAGAAGCTCAGACACACGAAATGATGGATTAAAAGATGAATACGCATGAATACACAAATGAGGGCATGAATAAAAATGGTAAACAAATGAGCTGAAGGATGGAGGAGGCCGGGAGAGACGAGAACAATCGGCCTAACAATCTCTGCGGGCTCCTTTTTACTCGTTTAGCTTTGCACCCTCCTCTTTTTCGAAGAGCCCCTTTTAATCTGTCACTCACCCTCGCTCGCTTTTGTTCTCTTCTTTATTTGGATAGCAGAGCTCATTTCAGCTGAATGATCTGATCAATTATTACTATCGAGGCCACAAACACATGCAATACACACGCACACACGCACACACACACACACACGACAGTGCCGGCTTGGAAATGCATGGACGATCATGCCGTAAAACCCACAAATTTAAAGTAGATGAGACATGGTGAAGTATTATTGTTCACTGCATTATGGCACATGGGCACCCTCTCTCTCTCTCTCTCTCTCTCTCCCTCATTCACACACACACACACACACACACACACGTACATACCATTCTTCATCGCTGTCACGCAGTTTACAACAGCTTTGTTTTTGAGTGCCAGTTTGGAAATGTCAAGCTTTTTGAGATTTATTTTGCACCTGCTGCAC
>OMLF01023353.1:8481-24821 GCA_900302615.1 Holocentrus rufus
CTCCCGTTTATCTGTGATGTAGCTCTGTGTCATAAAACCAGAATGAGCAAAACTGAGATGTTTGTAGTGAACAGCGGCTGAGAACAACAAATAACATGTTTTATGTGTTGGGAGAAGCTGAAGGGAGTGAAGCTCCATCAGCAGCCGAGCCAAATTACACTGCAGCCTCTTAGATTGTGATGATACTTTTTTCATTTCATTTGCATAATTGTTGCCAGATTGTGGAGGATGTCAAATGAAGTAAGTATTAAAAAATGCATCGAAGCTCCTGCTCATGTCTGATTGAAGCTGTAAGCCAAGACAAACCCACCTGAGCAGATCAACAGATTCAGGCTGCAGGACGAGACAGGTGAGTGTTTTATTTTGAGACAGTGCTGAATTTATTTTCATGATGTGATGAGGTGAATCCAGGTGAGACAGCTGCTAACTCTTATTGATTTCTTTCTTATTATATTAAATCAGCACCAATCACAGAGGAGCAGACGGATTCTGAGGCTTTCAGACAGCTGAGATGTGGTTTGAGCAAAAGAGGCTGCAGCTCATATCAGTTTTGTACATTCAGACAACAAAGCAAATGTATCTCCAGCTGTGCACATCCTTTATGTTCTGTGGATTAACTGTCATGATGCTGACTGATGACACAAATAAGTAAAATGAATTTGAAACTTAACCTTGATATGATCACATACAGATGTATAGAAGTTTACACAAGCACTGATGATGTAAGCCAAAAAATAATATTTATTGTAAGTCACACTGTTAAATCATATTATACAGGCTGGTAAAGTGTTTTTACATAGACTATAAAAATTGAAGATGCACTGAATGGCAAATATTGTTTTGCTCACTGTAGTGGTTTTCCAATCAGCCACATCAGATAGCGAGGTGAGGTCAATGCTCTGCAATAAAACGTTCAATATCTATTATTTTAAATATATTTTATACTTATGATGATGTTCATCAGCCAATCAGAATCAGCCCTGGCAGCTGTTCATTAACTGGACAGCAGCAGGTGTGTCTGCACTCAAACAGAGCAACACGTTTCACTGCAACTATCGCGTCTACAATACTAAGAATTACAACCAGATTATTGATTGAAAATACAATGATCCTGATCAGCTTGAAGGTGGGTGGAGGCAAGGCTAAATAACTTTTTATGACATGAATTTCTGAAAAATAATCTAGGCTTTTGTTTGTCTATTAAAGCATGATTAGAGATGTTACTCCAGTTTTTCTGTCACAAGCGGGCTAAGCTGCTAAAGTAGCCGGAGGATGAATAAATAATTTAACACAGTAATAATTCTACACAGTTAAAGTGGAAATATTCATTCTTCAAACCAGCTGAGCGCGCTCTCTGTGATTCTGCTCGGGGTCACGCGCCCAGGTGTGGCAGGTAAGACTGTGTCAGTGTGAAAATGAGTCCAAAACAGATATGAAATTATTCTGAATCAGGATTAAAGGTATTTTTATCCTGTTAGGACTCTGCAGTGTGCAGCACTGCACTGACCCCGGCAGGTGTTCACTGTCTGCAGACCGGAAGAGCTGCAAGTGCGCCTTTGGGTTTTACTCAGACCGCTGTGACAGAGGTGAGATTTTAACTAGTGGAGATCCCAAGGTTTCCAAAGATCCCAAATCTGTCCTGCTGGATTCCAGGGAAATGTGTATAAAATGATGCACAAGACATATATTTTATTTTTCTATTTGATGTAATGCTGCAGCCATAAAACAATGGCATCTTGGCTTTGAATATTTCACTCAATATAAGTGTGATGGAGCTTCAATGAAGCTGCAACCAGCAGATACACAATATGGATGGACACTGTGCTATAATATGGGGAAAAATGTTTTTCTGATTTCAAAGGTACTTTGAAATCAGAATCTGAAGATTCAAAGCGTTAATGACCTGGATGTTGTAAATTGTTTTGGATAAAATATCTTAATATGTAGATTATATTAAAAAAGGAATCTTAGTCACAGTCTGGCCATAAATCATTGTTCCCATTACAAATAAGGTGATTCATAAAGTCAGATACATTTCATTCCAGAGGTGTAAATATTTTTCAGATTTTTCATGGTTCAGTTGCTTTAGCTCGAAAAATACTGAACCGGCTCAAAATTCAAGTGCTTCCTTCTTAATTTTAACATAAACCTTTTTGCTTATGTTCGGTGAAGGCTCTGCAGAAACAAAAAGCCTTTGTATGCAGCTTTGGAAAAGTCAGTTATTGTGCTCCTATGAATCCAAATCAGTGTTGAATGTTGCACTTTAAGAATGTGGTCTAATTTCACATCATGCATAAGAAACATGCAAGAACAGCAGTGAGTGAAAAATACAGTTCACTGACCTGAGGACTCCAGAGTCACAGGCCTGTCCTGCATAGATTTGTTTATGATAATAAGTAAAAAAAAAAAACAAAACAAAACCACACACTCCTAATCTCTGTGAGGTTATTTGGATGTCTGTGTGATTGATACCTAAAAGTTGTTGTGCCGATATGCAGTTTAACAGATTCTTGCACATAATTAGATTTACTGGAGTAGGTTGGGGGGGATGCATGGGTGGAAACTGAACATTTTTTATTGTTATTCTGTAGCACTCAGTTCTACAGTTTCCCTGCTGCAGGAAATCATCCCTCTCATCTCACATCTCTATTCTTCCAGATGCAGGAATCAAAGTTACATGCAGTAAAGACTTCATAACGATCAGTGTGGTGGAAGATTTCTTCAAGTATCACAACGTGCCGCTGGAGTCTCTGCACCTGCCCAACAGATCTTGCCGAGCTCAGAGAGAGCTGATCGGCGGAGAGCCTTTCTATGTGTCCCGGATCTACAGAGATCAGTATGTGACCTGTGGAGGGAAACCGCTGGAGGTAAAACTGCACCTGTATCACCTGCAGAAAAATACATCTCATTTCACTTCCATTGGCTCATAAATCATGAATCCATTAAAGGAACAGTTCACCCAAAATACAAAACACCAGCAAACTGTACCTATCTGCCCCTGAGGAGTATGAATTTGGGCCTTTTGCTCTTTCTTCACTTACAGAAAAACATCACTCACGTCTTCTATTCCCTGAGTCTGCTGTCAGACCCTCAAGTCACTGGGAACATCATCAGGGATCCAGTCGTAAAGATCGACTACACGTGTGTTTATCCGTACATCAGACGGGTCAGCCTGCCCTTCCCCATCATCCCGTTCTCCAGGTCAGGAACTCAAACTTCTGACCGACAAAATAAATCCATTTTCTTATGAATATGTGCAGAATATGAACATATTAAACTCACTGTCACCCTCTTGCCTCGTTTCCTCTCAGTGAGACGGTGATGCGTACAGACGAACTGGACGCCATCGTACAGATGATGCTGTACACAGACGACAGCTACACTCAGGCCTACAGCAGCGCGCCGACCATCGAGCTGAGAGACAAGGTGGCTGCAGCTGAGCTTATTGATCCTGTTCACTGCCAATTAATCGATTGCTTTTTCAATTAATCCATCATTTAGTCTGTAAAGTGTCCAAATGACAACGTCTGGTGGGAAGCGATTAGAGTCTAAAGTGATGTAACCCTAATTGCTTCCTTAGTCTGAGCGGCAATCAATTAATTAATTTAGTTGCCTTGAAGCCGCTTGTGTGTGTAACTGCACTTGTTTTTGAATGTGACCATTTGTCCTGCAGGTGTATGTGGAGGTGAAGGTGACGGAGCCTGCAGATTTCTTCCTGCTGCGGGTCAACGAGTGTTGGGCCTCTCAGTCCGCCAGGCCCAACGCCACCGAGGGCTCAGCTCACACACTACTGCTCAACGGGTCAGTCGGCACGTTCACGTCCTCGCATTCACAAACACCCCGTCGCCGTTTTAAAGTTACAACCAGCAGAATTTGAAACGCTGCAGAATGTGGAGACACTTCCCACATCGGACCGGAGTTTCCAGCTCTCCTGGTTTTCCCAGGCGACTCACGACTTTTCGCCCTCCTCTGTTTTCATCAAATTTCAAAATATGCCCATTTCACTAGATTTTAGAAAGTAAAACACAGGACATCACTGCTGTTCCCAAATGGTCAACAAACCACATCACACCACAAATGCACTTGGTCTCCATGGTTACCTTGTTGGCCGTCTCACTTCAGTTTTCACTGAAAAACATCACAAGGCAAACTGAACTGCTGCTTTTTTTGGCTGGAAGTCGACGGCAGTCTGACATTCAGACTCACTGAACAGCGTCAGGTTGAAGTCCTGGTTCTGTAAACTACAAACAGCCTGCAGTCCAGATGAGTCTTAAATTTAGGCTGTGATTTGTACGTGTAATTTTGTATTTTTAGTCAGTTGCAGGCATGAGGGAATTATTTTTGTTTTGTCCATTTATTTTTTTATTTCATTTCATTGGCCTATTTACTTCTGATAATTAGCCATATTGTAATCTTGCCAACGTTGTAAATGAGGGTCTTTCCTTCAGTGTTTTTACAAGAATTAAATAAAACACTGCACACTTACATAAAATCTCTCTCTCTCTCTCTCTCTCTCTCTCCTCCAGATGTGTGAGCGACACAACTGTCAGCTTCCTCAGCGGGACGTCGGGACGTCCGGGCAGTAACGGGGACAGCTCAGCCGTTCGTTACAGCTTCGACATGTTTCGCTTCACGGCGGTGCCTCATGACCTTTACCTGCACTGCACCGTGCAGCTGTGTGAGCCGGACAACACCGAGCCCTGCAGACCTGTGAGCTCCAGACCTGCTCTGCTCAACTCACATGTCTTTTAATGATTATTACTTTTGTTACTCAGCTCAGTGTTTGAAATGAGTTGATGTGCAATCAATCTTTTGAAAGTTACAGTGTCAAAAGATTAAAAGATTAACACTAACACTGAGATGATATGAGATGCTGATTGGTTCTATGACCAGAGGGGGAAAAATTACTAAAAGTTAGATAGAAATGTGTCCTCTTCATCAGGTCTGCTAATTGTTTCCAATTCACAAGAAAAACATCTTTTATAGAACTGATTTTGCTGGAAAAATCTCATTTACCTCTGTTCATTTGACTGCTCAGCGTCGCCCCCTGCTGGAGGCTTCGGGGACTCATGTAGGAATATTTTTAGACACTGTCAGTAAGTTGTTGTTTTTGTTTTGTTGTTTGTTTGTTTTTGGTCAAGATGTTGGTGGCAAATTGAGCCAAAAGCATTTAGACTTAATATTGATCAAGTTTCAGTGAATCTGAACATGACATTTGTGTTTACATGAGAAGCAGCTCCAGACTGCACTGTAGATTCAAGAGGAGAGGAGATGGAGAGCAAAGAATGCAAAATTTCCAGTGAAAGCAGACGAATCGTTTGTCTCATCATCTTGGTATTACGTCTTCACCCTGAAATCTCACACACACACACACACACACACGGTTTTGTCTTTTTCCCTGCAGAACTGTAAATCCATCAGTAAGAGGGAGGCAGTGAGAGCAGATCCTGCACAAGGCCTGCTGTCCTACGGCCCGATCAGGATCGAAATCCCACAGAGACCTCAGTCTAGTAAGAGCTTTTTGCATCTTGATGTTTTCCAGATCTTAAGGTAATCTTAATATACTCAACTTTGCACCCCAGTCTTCTATGGAGCACAATTCTTAGGAGTGTAACGATTCACTCTTTTCATGTTTTGGTTCTTACCTCTGTTTTTAGGCCACAGTCCAGTTTGTATCATGATCTGGCTTGAAAAATCTGAACTAACTCAGAGTTCAAGTCTTTCCTTTTTAATTCAAACATAAACTAACAAACAAAAAGTTGAGTGGGTCTTCTGCCAAAGTTCTGCTCAGGTTGTGCAACAGAAAGGCTCTGTATGCAGCTCATGGAAAAGTCACTTATTAGGCCAAAACGTTTTTAATTAAAAGCAGAAGTGGATATTCTACAGATTAGTTTTGCATTGGACTCAAAAAACTTTGCAAGAACTATTGTAAGAGGAAAGAAAAAAAAACAGTTTTCTTTTTGATACAAAATCATCACAGTTCTACTAATCCCACCTCCAAAACTAAAAAATAGGAGTGCACTTGCAGTTTGCATGCTCTGTCAGAGATGCATGATGTTTATAGGTGTGTGTGCAGTATATTTTGTGTGTTTTCTTCAGGCATTCTGGCGATGGCGGTGCTGCCTGTAGCAGGGATCTGGACTGTGGGCTTCTTCCTCATCATCCTCATCACTGTGGCCAAGGCAGGCAGCAGGAGGCTGGCTCAAACCCAGCAGCACTGACATGCTAATGCAGCTTTAATAAAACTATCAAACACACCTTCATCCTCTTCCTTCTCTGTTCTCCCTGCCTCAAGGAGCTTTTTGTTTCCACTGCAGGACGAGCTGAGGATTTACAGGATCATGACTGACTCAGAATGTCAGTTACAGTTATTACTAAAACTCGGCTGATAAAGGGACTCGTAAATGCTCTTAAGGGTTCATTCAGTCACAGCTGAGCCTGTTTTTGGCTCTGTAGAGAGAACAGCGCTGGTGTGGTTTGCAGCTACAAAGCCATACGGGACTTTTCTTGGATTGGTGAACACTGTGGATACCAAACAGCTGCAGCAGGACTCAGCATGTGCACTGTGGATTATTTTAGGATGCATACAGGTTCTTTATGAAACTTCTGCAAGTCAGTTTGGTTTGTGCCTTTTAATAAAAGCACATTTGCATATTTATTTTTTACTTTGAGGGATGCAAAATGGCCCACAGACTGATAGAATATAGAGGGAAAGAGTCTCTGCAGCTAAAATATCCCTTATAGATCACAAATTGGCTTCCTGGGAATGCAGTCAGTTCCAGTTTGCATGTAAAGCTGCTGCAGTGTGACTTCCTGTCTCTGCAGTCTGTTGGTCGACCACATGGACGAGCAGATGAACCCCCTCTTGCTTTTTGATCCATACTGATCTCATTTCCAGTCATCAAAGTCGTCTGTTGATATTTTCGGCCTGTGATGTTGGCTGTAGTTGTGTTCAGTGATCAGCAGATGGCAACATGAGCCTTCCCTCCTCTGATGTGGCTCTGCTTTATTGAGGGGAGGGAGGAAGAGGAGGGAGGAAGGGGGAAGGAAATCTTTTGTTCATCAGCCTCACCACTACTTAGCTGCCCTCAAATAGTTACATAATACTTTCCCTGCTCTAAATTCAGCTGAAGACCACTGGTGCAAAGCAGTGCAAGGGGGACTGGATGTAAGACTTCTGAATAAGGGATTTATTTTCTCTTCATTTTTTTCCTCCTGCTGTATTTATTGCAGGATGTTTAGAGGCTGCTGAACCTCTTCCAGTTTGCAGCTCCTGGTTACTGAGCTCAGCCTGCTGTGTGTTTGCATCAGGGCAGACTGAGGAGACTTGTTGCAGGACCTCCTCCTCTGCTGCTGATCAGCCATTGTGGACGCGAAAAGGGGGCAAGGACTTCTTCATATGCCGCTGGCTGGGGTCGTGCTCTGCATGAAGAAATTACTTAGATTATTCTCAATTATAGGGGCCATGAGGCATTAGTCTCGAATTTAAATGGAATGGATTAAGATCATTTCAGTTGATTGAAAAATATTAAATGGACTTTTATTCGCTGAGGCTCGGAGCTGTTTTGTAAACTTTGAAGCAGTTTGACAGAGCGAGGCTTCTTCTAAACAGACCGCCGACTCGGAAAATGGGAAGTTAACTTGTGGCGGAGGATTGGAGTTTGTGGCTCAGAGCTGAAAGAGGAATAAAAGGCACGTTTTATTTTGTCCTGCAAGAAGCGGCCCTGTTTGTTCTGTCGCCTCGGCAGAGATGGCATCCCGGCAGAGGCGCGTCTGTCCGGGACCCCGCGCGCAGGTCACGGTGATCATCTCGATCATATCTGCGTCCTTTTCTCTGCTCATCGGCACAGCGGCCGCTGCGGCGGAGGAAGACGGTTTCAATGCTGAGGTGAGTCTGCGGGTCAAGACCAGACCAGATCAGATCAGATCAGATCAGACCACACACCGGAGTTTCCAGGCTCCTTTAAACTTCCATTCCCATGCAGATCTGTAGTGAGACCGTGACCTTGTCCTTTATGTCTGTCATTTCTGTTCTTTATCCTCAGTTTGTGGTTGTTTTTCTCTCTGAAACCTAACTTTAGCGTTGCCTGCAGGTTGGCAGATGTGGTATGCGTGTTGTTTGACCCTGTGACCTTTTTCCAAATGGAGCATCACAGCTGCACATGTTGCAAACACATGGTCAGACAACAGACCTATCTATCTATCTATCTATCTATATTTGTATTGCAACTGATTTTTCATAGTCGATTAATTTGTAGATTTTTTTATCGGTTAACTCATTAATAATCTAAGCTATAAAGTATCAATAACTGTCAAAGTATCCATTTTATAATGGTAAAAACGGAGAAAAGGAAAACAGTCTTGGTGAAGCTGGAATCAGACGGTGTTTGGGATTTTTACTTTTTACTTTGCTTACTTTTTATTTTTAGCACTGTGACTCAGAGGTAAACATAATTCTGCAGTCATACTTAAAGCAAAGCAGCAAATTGTTATTGTTGTTATTGATTTTTGTTTCATCAGTGAAATGATCAATTGATCATCAAAATCACAGTTACGTTTCTTACAGTATAATTAATTGACTATTCTATCTATCTATCTATCTATCTATCTTGTTAAAGGTTTGAGATGCTGTAAGTTGAGGCAAAACTTTACGATCTGCAGCTTGAAGGCTTTGTGCTCCACTTCCTGCCCCTCAGGCGTAACAGACATACTTGAATAAATCTACCATGACAGATCGGTCGAGGCTTGCCACACTATGCACAGACTGTCTCTGGGGGTTTTCCTTGTGTATGTGTGGGGATGGGATGTATGTATGTGTGTGTGTGTGTGTGTGTGTGTGTGTGTGTGTGTGTGTGTTGCTCTTGGCCTGTGCACAGACATGCTTGACAGTCAGAGCCCCATGATCCAGCAGACTGAAGGGGCTGTGATGTTCACAAAGCCCCTGATGAGGCTTCTTAACGAGCAGATCTGAACTCGTCCCGCCTGCCGGGCGACGTGGCTCCACTGACTGTCAGTCAACATGATGCAGGGCGAAAGCAAAAAGGGGGAAAAAATCTAGGATGGGTCACAAGACTGTCAGGCAGACACCTGAAGAACCTGCAGATTTACTGAGCAGCAGAGGACTGGCAGGCAGCACGTTTACTGTCAGGAAACCAGAAAACTATTTTCTCTCTCCTCCTCCTTTTGACCTCTCTCCCTTTTTATCTCATATCCTGTCACTTCCACTCAGCTGTCTGTACTCCTCCTCCTCCTCTCCTCCTCAGTCCTGAGCAGGAATGCTGCAGTTTTAATTGAAGCCACCTGTTCTTTATCTCTACTTTTTCTTTTCTTTGAAACTCGTCATTTTTCCTTTCAAACGTCTGATTTATACTTGCAGATGCTTCCTGCAGCTTTGAGTTTGTGGCTCATTCCAGGATTGAATGAATCCCCTCTGTGTTCGTTGATTAATCGATAGAAAATGACCAGTTATCATTTCGATAATCAATGAATCATTTTCATCATTTATCAGGTAGTGATGCCAAAACATTGTCTTCACTAAGATCTCTAAGATGTTAATCCCCCCTCCCTCCCCCTCAGGCCTGGCTGCGTCAGTTCGGCTACCTGTCCCAGGCCAGCAGGCAGATGTCCACCATGCAGTCGGCTCAGATCCTGACCCGAGCCATCAGCGACATGCAGCGCTTCTATGGCCTGGAGGTCACCGGCGAGATGGACGCCGCCACGGTCAGGTACTGAACGCTCCGCACGGCTGTGGACTCGTCTGACACGTCTCCATAGTGTGGACAGATGTGTCAGATGTGGGCAGAAAGCCATTCGTTCTGTTTCTGTCCTCCAAGACATGATACAACATCATCAGTGTCAAACAGCTGTGTGCAGAAAGGTCAGGGATTCAACCAGGCTGCTCATTAAAGGAAGGAACCGTCTTCTCTGTATGTTCCTTTATTCTCTGTGGTGTCGACGTTTCCTGAAACAAACTGCTGAAAGTCTGAGAATGTAAACAGGGAAGACAGCGTGTCGCCTCAACATTAAATACATAATATCACTACATGAACTTGTCCACTCTGCTGTCGGCTGCTCATCTGACAGACATCAGAACACAAAATAGGACCAGCTGTCATGATGCTTTTCTCTCTCTCTCTTTTAATTTCAAGTCAAAAGGTTTCACTTTGCAAATTCAGCTTCAGTTTAAATTTGTATGTAATAAAGGCTTTACTAATTATATCCAAGATTCATTTAGTTGCTCCACAGAGTATTGAAATCTAGTCCAACTCCTCTTTAATGTTTATACACATTTTATAGTGAAGCAGTTTGGCCAAGAATCCATCCTCTGAACTATTAAAGCTCTTTGTTTCTGTACCTGTTTGAACGTCACACTGCAGACAGCAGTACAGCAGAGCAGAACAGATCTCAGTCTTTCTGAAGGCTCAGATCAGGATGGCTGGTCGGTCCGAGGCTGGATCCACACAGTGCAGATTTTGTGCAGTTAGTTGCAGGTTGCAAATGAACCTTTTAGGCGGGTACAGCTGAAATACAGCTCCATGCTCCTGAACCATTTGTCTTGGCGTTCTGCAGGAGAACAGTCCAATCAAAATCATGAATTGGGTTTGCATCATCATTTGTAATGTTACACATTTTGTCAAAAGTTTGGTGACAAGGCAGCAGCAAAAGTTTCATTAGAAACCTGCACAAAATTGCATGGAAATTGCTTTGTGTTGAGGCAGACTTGCTGTCATCCTGAACGCTCCAGATGATGATGCATGATGATGGTTTTTATTGGACGGTTCTCCAACTGAACTTGATCACAACTGAAGCTGCACACAACTTTTGTTGCGTTTAAGTTGCAGGTGTAAATCCAGACTGAAGCTCTAGATGAGGCTGCAGTCTCACCTGTAGGTGTGGGTTTGACTCCTCTTTGGAAAAAACCTTTAAAACAGTGAAATCTGAAGTGTAGAGTAAGAGCAGGTGGAGCATTTGGAGAATAAACACAGTACCACAAACTCTGCCTGCAACAGCTTTTAAATGGCTTCTGAAGAATGACCAGTCGTGCAAATCAACGCTGATATTGTGATGTTTATATTCATGTTCAAAGCAGACAGTTTACTCCATATCTGATGATTCAGCAGGAGGTCTCATGTTTCCCTGCAGTCAGACTGAAGCAGTGCAGCCTGAGACAGTGATGACAGAAACAGGCTGCAACACGCCACGTGTTGTCAACTTTTCTCTGGAGCTTTGCTCCAGGTAGATTCCCACTCGTCAAAGTTAATTGTACAATTTGATGGATTTCAGCCCAGAAAAGTTTAAGACCCGTTGCTTTAGACAGATGTACCTGATCTCCACTTTGCATCACCTAAAGAAGAATTTGTGTCAAGAAGTCACAGCGACCGCTGACACTCAGGCTTTTATTAGATTCTCATTAGGAATCATTTTAAACAACCACAACTAAACTCTGCTGACCTCCTGATGTCTGTGAGTAAAACAGAAAGAACGAATAAATTATAACATAAGAATATAATTTTGAGTGAAACTGCAGTGTAATGTTCAGAGATCAAACAAACTAAACCTATGACTGTACAACTCTGAGCACGTTTCTTAATTCATTTAACGATATGAACGTAAAGGCAGAGAGTTTTAGTGAAGCTGGAATCAGACGGTGTTTTTTTTACTTGGTAAATGACTAAACCCATCAATTATCACAATTATAATCAATTAATTTTCATCTGACTGACTAATGGATTAATCGACTAATTCTCTCAGCAGTAGAATATTGTGGTGATGTTAGTTGGGTTTGTTCTTCCTGGTGTCAGGTTCGTTTAACCTGCTTTTTTATGTCACTGCAAAAAAATCCAATCGATGTCTACAAGCCCTAAATGAATAAATAATGTCTGTGTGTGTGTGTGTGTGTGTGTGTGTGTGTGTGTGTGTGTGTGTGTGTGTGTGTGACTGCACAGGGCCATGCGTCGGCCTCGCTGTGGCCTCCCTGACAGAAAACCAGAGGATCTGAGTGACGGAGCCAGAAAGAAACGCTACACTCTGACCGGCCAGCAGTGGGACAAAGACCACATCACCTACAGGTTCACAGCTTTAACATGGAAACACATGATGAGAGGAACCTGCCTCAGTGTGTTGTACCTTCTCTCACATGCCCTCTGTCCTCCGCCTCAGCATCATGAACCAGCTCATCCCGTCCTCCCTTGGCGAGGAACGGGCACGCGACGCCATCCGCAGGGCCTTCGACATCTGGAGCCGCGTCACGCCGCTCACCTTCCAGGAGATTCCCGCTGAACGCATCAACAGCAGCCAGGCGGGGCTCGCCGACATCCTGCTGCTGTTTGCCTCAGGTTTCCATGGTGATATGTCACTGTTTGATGGCGAGGGGGGGTCGCTGGCCCACGCCTACTACCCCGGACCAGGAATGGGCGGAGACACGCACTTTGACGCAGATGAACCCTGGACTCTGGACAACCAGGATCCAGCAGGTGAGCTGGTCGTTTTTATTCTTGTGGAGACTGAACCTTTCTGTGACCTTCTGGTTAAAGGTGTGTAAAATTGCATTGAGGTGAGGACCATTTAGACTCAACTAACAAAAAAAAATTGTAAAGGTTGAGTCTACATGGCTCTCACTGTTAGCTTGATTCACTGAAAATTTACTGACTTATTCCATATTTTTTGTCAGTTGAGTCTAAAGGGTCCTCACTTCAGTGAACCCTAAATTTTGCGTAGTGCACCTTTAAGGGCTGATCTCTGTCATGAAGTTCTTTTATCACCAATATCTGTTCTAGCCAACTTAGCACTCAACATTTGAACAAACTCTTTGTTAACCAGCACACTGAACCGGTCTAAAGGCGACTCCGCTCTTCAGATTTTAGTGCCTCTGGGTATTTCTTCGCATTTCATTTCTCACATGTTTTGATTTGACAGCTAACAGCCAGTTAGTTACCTGGCTGCCTCTCTACTTGCTAGCTAGCTTAAAAAAATGAAAATAGACCATAAAGCACCACACACAGATTATAAACAAGGAAGTAAAGGATTCTGAGTAGAGCTCAGTCTCTGAGGCTGATGGCTGAGGCTAAGAGGTCGTTTCAAAGTCCTGACAAGACTTACATTCACACAGACTTTTAATCTGTTGTCATAAGTGTTGATTCCTCTCTAACAGTTTAAAGCAAAGACATGATGTGACATTCATATTTTTGCAGAGTGTAAATGTGAGTCCCCTCTCTCTGTCTCAGGTATTGATCTGTTCCTGGTCGCGGTCCACGAGCTCGGTCATGCTTTGGGTCTGGAGCATTCAGATAACCCCAGCGCCATCATGGCTCCCTTCTACCAGTGGGTTCACACACACAACTTCACACTGCATGAGGACGACGTCCAGGGAATACAGTACATATACGGTGAGGTGATGTCAAAACTAACAATAACAGTCATCAAAATACAAAACTGATGGGGCAGTAAATTTAATCTCACAATGCATTTCTGCTGCAATGGGCTTCAGGATTCAATACAACCACATTTCAGTCAGGAGAGACTTGTCATGTATCGGTCATGGAGAGGTTTTGGGGAGAGGCTGCCATCATTCGATTAGGGAGCGAGGACGAGGACGGAGCGCAGGGAGCCGAGCGCCAAGTTTCTGATGCTCTGACTGTGACATCACCACGAGGTTAAAGTGCAGACTGTCGGCTTCAATTTGAACATGTCGCACACTTACTCACACACAACTGCACTCTGTCAGAGCAAGACAAGAGGCCTTGTGCAGATGTACACACACACACACACACACACACACACAGCATGATGTGATGCAACACACTGTTCCAATAGGCCTTGGTCAAAACAGCACATCATGCATGCTCTTATAGTGCTGTCATCCGTTCCTCAGATGAATAGATGGTATTGATAATTGACACAGACATTGTATTTGTAGTTTCACTGTGTGTGTGTGTGTGTGTGTGTGTGTGTGTGTGTGTGATTCTCTTCCAATGTCTTATCAGATATAATTAGTTCATCCCCAAAACACTCATTTCACTGATCTGTCAAACTGAAAAAACTGTTTTGTTTGGATTCATGTTTCATGGCAGTGAAATCTGATGATTTCTTTTCCTTGAGACGAAAACAAAGATTTTGTTTTTTTACTGCACATCGGCCCGAGTGCTTTGTCTTCCTCCATCAACAGTCAAGTTGTGTCTGAGTGTGTTCAGCAGCCTCAAATTAAAACTGTTAGTCTAAACTTTAAAATCACAGACTCACATCAAAGAGTTTGTGTTTTTCTGTCCTCAGATGACCTCCAAACCATAATATTTGGGGCTTTTCGGCTCTTTTTTTTCCAGGAATTCTCTTTGTTTTTGTTTTTTTTCAGTCGTGAACGTCACATATTTTTCTGATAAAGGTTCGTGTTTTTCCCTGTTTGGATGAGTTCCTCTCTGTTACACACAGGCTGTTTGGATCGCTGCAGCAGAGTAAACTGTGTTTTTGGTTCTTTTCCAAACTAGAAGTGAAGCTTGTAGGTTTTGTGCTGTAAATACTGAGAGGTAAATGTTTAGACTCCAAATGTGCAGTAGCTCCTTTTATTAAACTGAAGCTTCACACTGTTTGTTAACAGAAGAAGAGCAAAAACAGGATCAAAAGACTCCAAACAGATGAACACAACGTAAACACTGATGGGAATAAACATCTTCGTTGCTTTGTAGGAGTTTTTTGTTCTTATGTAACCTGGAGACATGGCAGCTCTGCAGTTTTTGTTTCCCACAGGTCAGTTTTTACTCATCATCTGCTCATTTGCGGCTCATTAGTCAAATATTCCCAGCAGCCATTTCAGAGGGGAGCCGGGACACTGGGCCTCGGGGGGGAAACAGAAATAAGCAAAGCCTTGGAAACAAATGCATATCATTTACCTCAGAAGAATATTTTAAGTGGCTGATACTCGATCTCTCCATGTATCGATACCTGAATCACAGAGAGCACGCGGCCTGTTTCTGTATCCAGTCACTGAGGGGCTCTAATATATTTATACATACACCCCCTATTTCTGGTTCGGTGTAACTTCATACTGTATGTCCCGTGCTCCGAGCCTGTCAGCTGTCCGTCCAGATTACATAACCAGTTGTGTGTCTTTCTGTCTATCTGTGAGTGTTTTTGCTCTCATAGCAACCAGCAGGGCAGCACAGTCACAGCCGGCCCTGAGAGCATACAGCCGCCGCTCAGGATGGAAAATTACATTTCCTTTGTGTGAGAGAGAGAGAGAGAGATAAAGAGAGAACAGAGAGAGAGAGAGAGAGAGAGAGAGAGAGAGAGGACACAGTGAGGGGAAGTGAAGCCAAAGAAGAAAGGAAAGAGAAATAGGGAGAGAGAGAGAGAGAGAGCTGAAATGTTTTTAATTGCCACGCAGGCAGGCCGGTGGAATTCATTTCAACTCAGATGGAAATTGTTCTTGCATTTCAGATTCGGCATAAGAGCATGAGAACAAACCATCTCCAAAAGATCGGTTTGGTATTTGTCAACCCGGGCTGTTTTAAAATGTTGATACCAATCATTTATAATCACACACAGCACAGCTTCACGGCAGCTTCATTGCTCTGCTGCAGCTTCTTCTCAGCCTTCAGTCCAACAGGTCAGAAAACATCAGAAACTCACAGCACAGTCTGGAAACTGCCCACCCAAACGGTGCTTTGTAACAGAGTTTATTCAACATTTATGATAAAACCTCAGCTTGAATGCATCCACACCGTTCTGCTGAAGGTAATGCTGCATTCACAGGAACGCGGACCTTGGAATTTCCATCTTGTAAATTTCTAAATTGCGACATTATGGCATTCACCGTGTCGACTCTGGATGAATAATTTTCACAAGAAAACACTATAAAGACGCCAAAGAAAGGAGCGTCCATGTTTCCTGAGTTAACTCCATGAATGCCACGTCAAAACAGGCTGGAAATGACAAGACAGAAACTCTGAGGTCTGAGTTCAGTGAACGCAGCATCAGCCAACTGCATGCAAGCCAATGTATTATCATAAATGTTAAATAAAACCTGTTAGAAAGTACTGTCTGACATCATTGTTGGCTTGGAAATTTAAAGATTTAAATTTCGTATTTGACTGTGTGACTGTCCTGTTGGACTGGGCTGAAGACAAAAAACAAGCAGCAGCAGCAGAGCGGAGAGTTTCTCGTTCTGTACGGTTATAGATGATGGGTATCAACATTTTAAAAAGTCCTAATTTGTAAAATACCAAATCTTTGCTTTAACCCTGCAGGTCTAACGTTGCCTCTTCGATACTAAAGCCACACTCTGCGTCTTCCTTTCCCAGGTCCTCCTCTCCTCACTGAAGCCCCGCCCACCTCCGCTCCTCATCCCG
>OMLF01023364.1:10883-25972 GCA_900302615.1 Holocentrus rufus
CTCTCTGAGCCGGTAGACAATACCGTGAAGCTCCGCCCTGCGCCCCTCCTGCCTCTCTTACTCCTCCTGCTGTCGCAACATGTGGAGCCAGAAGCTCCAGGAGCCGCGGAGGTTTTTACGCACCGGGATATCTGCGCGTAAAAACGCACAGCGGAGGTTTGACAGCCACAAACAGAGAGAGAGTTTAAGGATATTATACTTAAACTAAGACTGAAAAACGTCTCCGTGTTAACAAGTCCTCGTCTTCAGAGTTCAAATCTTGTTTTTCTTCCAACAAGGTCAATAATCTGCCAGTGGGATGAGATAATCCCACTTGTTTCTTGATCCTAGTGGGTTGATCTGCCTTATTCTGCCTTGTTTCGACATATTAAAAAAAACTACATGTGAAACTGCATTGGAATCAAGTGGGATTATCTCATCCCACTGGCGTTTTGATCTTGTGTGGAGAGGACAAACAGGATTTTAAGACTGAATATAAAACCAAGACCATGTTCGTACAATAATGTAAATAAAATCTATATCTAATGACAACATTAGATATAGACAGACAACAAAATAAACATGATTGTGAATTCTTTCCAGTTTTTCACTTTGTAACTTTCGCCGCTCACCTTGAAATAAACAGAAAATCCTGTCTCATTAACAGGCTCTGATCAGCTGTCAATACCTTATCAATGCGCCCACTGTGCACATTCGATGACGGTTTCCGGTCAGTATGAACAACACACTAAAACCTAAAGTGAAACTAGATAAGCACGCGACAAGTCAAAACTAACTTCCAGTGACGTGGAAACAAAACGTCAGAACGAAACATGAACAAAAAAACTGGTTCATCGTGATGTGTTTTATTTTTCAGAATCATGCAGCACGTTCTCATAAACAGGATGAAGACACTCTGAGACCAAAAGTGAAAGGAACTATCAATCTCAATCAGTCATCTGGTAGACATTCACTCCATTCAGAAGCTTCTTTCTACATTTTCCAGCATCTTTTAAAGTCAGTCCTTGTCCTTTTCCTTCAGTGTGTTTGTGCTGCAGTTTGTCCTCTCCTCCATGTGAAGTCCATCCAGAGAACAGGTTCAGCATCAGTGTGTCTGTTTGTCACCTTTATTTTGTCATTTCTCATTTTTCCACTTCAGAGAATCTCTCTCTTTGCTTGCTGCACTGATTTGTTTTTTCTTTTTTTTTTGAAGGTCAGTGAACAGTTTTATATTTAACCCGACGAGCTGCTAGAGGCTGCTGAGGTGGTTCAGAGTCACGCTGCAGAACACCACAGCTCCTTCATGCCTGCACTGTTAAGCCTTTATATTAAAACGCTCCGGGCCTGTTCATGAGACGTTCAGCAGCAAAAAAAAAACTAAAAAACACTCTGTCACATGAGTCTGTGATCTTGTGAATGTCGCGCCTGATTTTTTTTCCTCTTTTACCTCTTTAACTGTTTGTGAGGAGTGAGAGCGAGCGGCTGCAGGGAACGACAACATGAGGTGTGGACTGATGCTCATATGCTGCTGCTTCAGTTTTGTTTACAGGCCCGGGTTGGCTTGTATCTGGGCAGTATGTGAACCTAAATGAGCCACATGCAAACATGCAACAAATTAAAGCTTTTCCACTGCGGTTTGCACCAAAGAAAAGCAACGAAAACACCCTGAAACTGTGACACCTGTTGATTCCTGCAGCTCCTCTCCTCTGAATTATTACACAGCAGCAGTGAATCTTAAAGAAAGCACCCCAAGATATTTGGAAGGGGCTCTTTTTTTTAACTACTGCATTGCAGTCCTTAATGGTAAAAATCCTGCATTCAAAATAAAAGTCCTGCATGTTCCTTAAAAGTGTGTTTACACTCTAACAAAAGCTTCTTCTGCAAAGGAACTAGGAACTCCAGCCGTCAGATAAATGTAGAGCAGGAAAAAGGAGAAAGACTCACTGGAATTCCGAGTAAAGGGACAGTACGTCAAAACTGGACTGATGTGCAGGCCTGCAGGATGGAAGGTGGGCTGTCGACGTTCTTTCTCCAAGGTGTTCTCTCCACCCATAAACCTCTTACAGCAGGTCACCTGTCTGGACAATGCCGCCCCGCTGACCTTTGACCTCTCCTCCCCGGCTGCTGACAGAGGTTAAGTAAGACACATTCCCCCGTCGAGATGGTCCTGAGGCTCCAGGCGACTCAAACAGGCCTCAGTGTGAGGAGTGAAGGGTCAGCCCGGGTGGAGTTTGGTGAAGACACGTTAACACAAGTTGACCTCCGGCTACGACCTCCACCTATTGTGTCAGAGTTTTTTTTTTTGGAGAATGACTGACATGTAGGCGTTGATTTTAAGAGTGAGGCTTGACCTCAGCAGAGTGGCAGAGACTAAAACCTCCAACTGAACCAAGACGAAATTTGACTTAAGCAGAAGTAAAAGCCCTGGAGTAAAAATGAGCTTCAGGGTCAGTATTTAATGTGTGGTTTAAAATGTCGCGTCAGTAAAGTTATAACCCGATGTACAATTACACAAAATAAGCTTCTCCATCACAGTAACTGGAGAAAATGTAATTAGTTACTTTTACATTTGAATCTCAGTTTGATCTTGTTACTGAGCCACTTAGCTGGTAGGTGATTTCCTTATCATACTGACACATTTTTCATCACAAGTCAGATTTTTAACTGAACTACACGAACTGATCCTCATTTTTTTGATTTTCTGAATAGCTGCTCCAACCACGAGAGAGCAGAGCTTCCCTGCAGCAGCGTGCCATGTGGTTTTGATGTTTATTTTCTCATCTTTTTTTTCTGTTTCTTGCGATGCTTTGTCTTTTGGTGGTCTTGGTTACATGTAGGTCACGGTGCTTTTAATATCTCTGGGTGAGTTTTTAGTTTCCAAACCTGGGAGAAGAATTTGGTCGCTCTTTGTTTTTTATTACTATATCGTCATATCAAAACTAACGCTGTGACTGCATGAGATACCAAGATTAATTTTTTACAAGTTGAATTTGATACGTCTCTGCTTCTGTATTTTGGTTTTGAACCCATATCTGCCTCTGCTCTTCTTAATTATAGGGTCGGACACTGGGACTTCCTGTTCGCTGCAGTTGAGTTCATCATGAAGCCGTGCAGCTGCTTCAAACTGATAACCTGGGTTCCTTTGTGAGGATGCTCTGACCAGAGTTTACACACTCTGCAAAAAAATGGTAACAGAAACCCTCTCCTTCTGTACCTGTGAGTCGATCAAAGTTTTCAAGTGAAGTCAGTATCTTGAACTTAGTGGAGTTGGGAAAATAATGTACCTGAGGGATGAAAAAGCTGCTCATCCTAAAATAATTTAATTAGTCTGGGATTCAGTGGAGAGTTTAGTGTCCCATGATGGTCTAAATCCTGTTTCACAGGCTCTTCCACTCAGACAACAGTAATATTCTGGGGAAAAACAGGCAGATCAGCCCACTAGGATCAAGAAAATAACACTTGACTCAAGAAAATTCTGGAAAAACAAGTTGATTATCTTAGGAAACAAGTGGGATTATCTCAAATTAAATGATTTTTGCAGGGTTTTTTTTACTTTTGACAAGAAAAAGGAAAACTTTAAACACTGAATATCAGCAAAAATATTGTTTTCATGTGAAATCTAAAGTGCAAAAGTGAAAATGGCAGCACCATAAAAAATGGGCCAAATACTCTCATATTGCTGGATGGTAGAGATGTGCTGGATGCTGTAATAAGATCCAGGAGAGGAAACGGAATAAAGTTTTTTTCAGTTGTTGTCTGAATCTTTGCCAGCATCTCCAAACTTCCAAAATCCCCCAAACAGGATGAGGAAGACAAACATTTCCTGTGGCCGATTTGGACTTCTCCTAAAGATGTGAGATAAAGTTTTTCCGCCCAGCGACTGCCTGAGCTCACATTTAGTGAAGCCAAGAGAGACTTCCTTCAGTTTGCATCATGCAGAGAGAGAAAGAGAGAGAGAGAGAGAGAGAGAGAGAGAGAGAGACAGAGAGACGGAGAGAGAGAGAGAGAGGGTGTGTAGGTTGGTGTCCAGACGATAGACAGATAATGGTGGTGAGACTAAAAACTTAGTCATTCTTAAACATTTTGTAATTAGGATAATTTCTTGCGAATTTTAACTATAGTGAATTTTACTGAAAACGCCCTGGATCCCCCTCAAGGACCCTTTGAACCCCTTAAGGACCCCTGGAATCCCTATAAGGACCTTTGGAACCCCCTCAAAAAAACTTCTGCAAGGCCTTCAGCAACATTTGATGCTCTCAAGGACCAGTGCAATGTCCTCAGGTACGCCTGGAACTCCCTAAAGGACTTCCAGTGCCACTCCAAGGATCCTTTAAACACTCCAGGAACCATAGAATCCCTTCACGGACTCCTGGAGCCCCTCAAGAATCTCTCAAAATCCTTCAAGGACCCCAGGAATCCCCTCAATGACCCCTGAAACCCTCTAAAGAACCACTGGACACCTGGAACCCCCTCAAGAACCTTTTGAACACCCTCAAGGAGATTTGGAACCCCTTGAGGGACTCCTGGAACCCCTTGAGGGACTTCTGGAACCTATTATGGACCATTTGAAAGCCTTCAATGATCTCTGGAACCCCCTAAGTGATTACTAGAACGTCTAGAACTCCTTCACAGACTTCTGAAAGCCCCTCAAGCACCCTTTAAACCCCCAGAACTCTGACCAGTGGACCCTCCTGAAGGTCTCTTGGAACCACGTTAAGGTCTCCCGGAACCCCCTCAAGGATCCCCGAACCCCCTCATAGACAGATGTCTGAATGTCCTTAGAGGAGACTTTGAACCCTCTCAAGGACCCCTGGAACTCTTCAAGGAACCATGAAACCTCTCAAGGTCCCTCTGATTTCCCTCAAGGACTCCTGGACACCCCCTAACCCCCCTCACAGACTTCTGGAAGCCCTTCAAGGAACCCTGGAACCCCCGAAGGCCCCTCTGAACCCTCCACAGACCCCTGGAAACCCCTCAAGGGTCCTTTTAACCTTCTCAAGAACCCTTGGAAACCCCTCAAAGACTCTCTTTTTTTTTAGAACCACTCCCATACACAACAGGGAGGGGAAATGGAGGGGGAGAGAAAAATAGAGAGAGAGAGAGGCTGATAGAGAGACACAGAGGAAGAGAGAGAGGTTGATAATTACTTGCAGTCATGCTTGTCTTGGGCTCTCTGTGATTACTGAAGGCCAAATGTTAATCTGAACCACTTACTGAACGCTGACACAGCAAAATCTTTCAATCCGGGAGGGGCACAGCGAGCAAAATGATCACTATTAACCCTTTATAATGACACAGAGAAATAAATACTAAAAAGTGAAGCTCTAAATATTTTTATTTGTAAAGACGTTGTCATGGATCGACATGAGGAAAACAGACACCAACACACACTTCTATTTTCAGAAGTCTGTCTTCATGAAACTTCCATCAGTTTGATACATCAGTTCGATAGATTTATGTCATAAATATGAGACTAATAAAGATGGAAACCCCCTTTATTTTATATTTTTTTAAATACAGAGGTGATTTCATGCGGGTTTGTCCTCCACTACAGCCCTTCCTCTTGGTCAAAATTCAACAATGCAACTGCAAGTTGAGTTTCCAGAGCTGCTCTGCATGTAAAAATGTTTGCAGCACTAAATTATCAATTAGCTTATGAGGTTTTTCTTCTATTAATGAACTGTCAAAAGCTAAAATCTAACTCAAATGAAAAGTTTAAAGTGTAAAGAGATCAGACTGCTGCATCCCAGGCATCTTGTGTTGTAAAATCGCCTCATTTCATGTCTCGTTTGCAAAAATAACACTTAAGATAATTCATGCCGCCTAATTAATATGTGAATTACAGCGATGAGTGCGGTTTGTGAAATCACTGTCTGTTGCCAGCCTCTTCCTGACCGCAGCACACGAGCAGAATCTCTTCAAAGCTGCGTTTGAACTGCGCTCTGATCTCCAAACCGTTTCTCCTGTTTGCCTGCAGCCGTGTCTGAACTTCACAGAGCTTTCTCCTCACCGTGCAGCATCAACCGGCTCTTCAACAAAATAAAAACTACATTCAACCTGATGATTAAACTGCAAATGACAGACGTGTGCAGGAAGGGAAGCTTTATGGCCCCGGCATCATCATGTGACCCAGGAGACATTTGATATAGAAATCTAACAGAGATGCACTGAAATATCATCAGACTATTATTTTTACCTTTTATATTTGGCTGATAATTGAACTGCCGCTTTTATGACCATTTTTCTAGCCGTGTGTCACTCAGTGCAACAGTCAAATTATCTGCTAAATCTAAATCTAACATACGTGATTTTTTGATTGAAAAACACTTAATTATCTTCAGGCCTGTCTTAAAGCTTTGCCCTGATTTACACCTGCATTTCTACGATGATTCTTAAACAAATGGGATGATATCAGATATTATCAGCCTCAAGAAAATATATCGGTGTAAACTTACAATCTAGTAAGTCAGTCTGGTTATTTGCATTGAAATGACAAAAAACTGATAAAATGTGACAAAAATCAAAAAAGAAAGGATGCAAATGAATATAATTTGCATGGTGAGATAATGGTGGGATTAAAAAAAAGCAAAGTGCTAATAACAACATCCCACCTCAACACAATGAGATGAACAAATTTGAAATTATGAGTTAAAAACACAACAGGACGAGACGACAGTGAGGGCAAAATGGTGTAAAATTCAGGAAATGAAACAGTTTTTTTTCTGGCAGGCAGTTTGATGTGTGATGTGTCATGATCATCCTAATTTCCTCACCTCCCACCTTCCTCTTCATGTTTTCAGTTTGTATGAAAATGCAGCGATAATGGAAACATCAGCACAGCCGGACTGAAGTGTTCTGAATCCATAAAGGACAGTTGTGTGCGTTTTTCGACGACCCGTATGCCCTGAATGGTTCAGTGGATTTTTAGCAGTAAGTTTCTGAATAGTAACATAATCAGTGAAATCAAAGCATTTACTGATAGATGACATGGTGGAGAAGAAACACAGCTTCAACTTCAAACACACACACACACACACACACACACACACACACACATGAAGGAATTGTCCTTATAAGACACACACATCCGCATTCAAGGTTCAATGTCTTGTTCAAGGACACTTTGTTTTCAGGTTACGTGACCATCTCTGTAACCACACACACACACACACACACACACACACACACACACACAATTTCATAATTATTGGCTAGCTGCCTACAATACACCCCTGCTCTTATCTCCTGTAGTGACAGGCAGGAAGCCGAGGGAAATGACCTGCAGAGTGTTGAATATCTGTGGAGACACGAAACAGAGGAGGTCTGCTGCACAGTCACACGTTCACCGTCTAAAAAAACGTGACATCCACTCGGACAAAATAACTGTTATTAAAGGAACAGTTCACCCAAAATACACACACAAAAAAAACATATTTCCCCCCTCATACAGGCTATCCATCCAGATAGTTTCACCTTCACCTCAGTACAGCGGGGCTGCACGGGGATTGTTTTGTTTTGTGGAGCTCAAACAGTCAAAAATGAACAGCAGCAGCTTCCAAAAACAATGATACAGATACCCGACATAATCCACAGCCCTTGGTGGAGAAGAGTTTTGTTGGGAACTATTTCCTGCTGGAGAACATTGGCAAGCTTTATCTATCTGCCTCAAATTTGTACTTGTTGGGTGGTGGATTGATATAGTTTGCAGATGATTTAAATATTAAGGATGAACTTTAAAAGCTGTCAATGGCGATGTAACTGTATTTACATTTGTAAATGAGGTTTGGTCTGTCCTCCTCATCCAACAGTCAGCAAATGTTGTGAACCAGAAGTTTGGTACACGTTCCTTCATTACAGTGCATTCTGGGAATTTTCCAGGTAGGTGAACTGCACTGAAATGATTTTGTGATTTTGTGTGTCTGGTCGCTCTTTCCTGCTGTACAGGAAGTGATGCCTTTTACTTTTCCACTTTGTTTGGAATAAACAGAAGAAGAAAAACTGGATAGTTAGCATGAGCAGCGATAGCCACTATGACTGAACAAAGAAAAGAGAAACTCAAACTCCATCAACCAGGAAATCCAAGCCCCGCCCACACTGCTTGATTGACAGGTGATCTCTTGGAAGTGCAGTGCAGAAACACGAGAACTTCATTAGCACCAAAGATAGAGACAAATCTAAAAACCAGAATCTAGCAGATTTCCACTTCACAGCTTCACTAGCAGCTGGAGTTCTGCCTCAGTATCTGAAGTCTGAAGGATTTTCCCACGAAACAGCCCAGCACCAACACGCCTGATGCCAAGACAAAGTCAAACAATCCTGTTTCTGATGGCTTGTTTCAGTGGGAAGGAAGCTGCAGGATGTTACGCTGTTTTCACAGGCGGGGTGGGTGGCATACCTGACAAACTGGAACCAGATTGTTTGATTGCATCTTGTGAATTTGATGCAGATTTAGGGGAAACACAGAGGGGAAAGAAGAAACTTCTCTTAAACAAAATCGACTGCAGCGGGATCATCTCAGGACAGGGACAGTTTATCTTCTCTATCTCTTCTCCAGCGCTGTGCAGAGGTCAGGTAGAAGCAGGTCAGAGCGTCACCCAGGACAAACTGACCTCTCTCTAATCCCCGCATACTTCCTGTCAGAGGGAGGGGGGGTTTGTTTGGAGGAATGTGCAGCTCTCTGGCATTTGTTCCTGCTCTTCACCCAGGAAATTCCTCCAAAGCAGCTGAGACACCGATGGAAAACAACAACAACAACAAAAAAAGAATACCGCAAAGTCTGAAGCTGAGATTCTCAAAACCAGAGACAAGAGCAATGCTGCGTTCAAGACAACTGGGAAATCTGTCAGCCTACTTGCCACACCAGAGCATTCAAGTGGTTGAAGTGGGAGCAAGGAAAGTTGCACTTGTTTGGTTTCAGAGTGGAGCAGATGACATCACTCCAGATATCAAACACAACGTGATGGCCAAAGGGCGACTGTGCGGTTTTAACATTAATGTAAGAACACACAAATTAACTTTACAAGTTTGCAAGTAACTGTAACATTACAGAAGGCCGGTGGGGGAAAATACTGTAAGCATGGACATTTATCACCTCTTCACACAGTATAACCAAACATGATGAAGTCATCGCGTCTTCAGGCACTTCAGCCAAAGATGTTCCTTATTAATATAGCCATTTTAACAGGCTCCGAAATCTGCATACACCCTGTGATCACCTCAACATACAGAAATGCAAATGTAAGGAACATCGTCTGAACTGCTTGAAGATACACGAGGAAAAGTGCCGCTTCAATGCATATTTTTTATGGTGTTGACAAGCATTTTGCAGTTTTTAACCCATCGGCCTTCCATTCATTTATCTTGAAAGTCTGTGAAAAGCGGAAAATGTGCTGTTTCTTTGTGTTCTTAATGTTCACAACAGATGTCACTGAGTTGCTTATTTTAGTTACATGACATCACGAAACTACATCTTGGATAGGTCGGAGATCGGAAAAAACCCAGAGTTTCTGACTAGGAATACAAGTTGAAGACCCATTCATGTGGATTTTTCCTATTCAGAGGCTGGAAGCTTCCCACTTCCCCTTCTCATGAACGCTCCATTAATACACATTGTAAAAAGAAAAAAGAAAGAAAGAAAGGAATTCCTTCACAATGAATCTCACTGCAGGTGAGAATTCCCTTCAGCACTGCAGAGCGCACAGACTTCAGTCATGTTCAATATTTAACTCAGTATAAACCTGAAAGACATCTCTCATGTGGAGGCACTGATTTACAGAGGGCTTCATGGCAGCCTTGTGTATCCCAGGTGCAGATGAAAAGCCTTAAACCTTTGCAGACACTGCCATCTAGTGTCCAGCAGGAGTTCCTGCAGCATCAACCAGGAGGAGCAGCTCACATCAGCCATGTTGGATTTTGGGGTTCTGAGAGAAGGCCAGTGAACTGTCAATTTAAAGAGGTAAATAATAATCACTGCTATTTTCTTTCATGATATAAAAAGTCTAACATAAGTGTTTTGTAAAGAAATTGGGTTTAGTAGACATCATGGACAGACACTTTGAAAGCTGACATTTTATTTCTAAAATTCAAGACAACTGTCAATTTATCGCATCTTGCCCTTTTTACTGTTTATCCTACATGAACATTCAGATGCCTTCAGACATTGTTTTACCAAAACCAAAATATACTGAATCTTAATGCATCTTAATATGGTTTAGTCTTTGAGAGAAACAATAATTCATTTTAATAAGTTTGTCCATTTTGAAATTGGTTTCGACCTGGGTGACCTTTGTCAGATTTGCACCCAAAATCCCATGTCAGCGGCATTCAGGCCAGTGTTCCCTTTATAAGTCTAGTCACTTACATCTCAGTATTTATCACAGTAATCAATAAACATTTGGTAAGTCATCGGTCATTGCTTCCAATACCAATAGATTTGACTTGGCATTCCTGAGTATACCTCACATAAAATGAAATCACTGATTCATTTGTCTCTGACACCTCTCTACTTAAAGTCCTTAAAGAAGGAGGAATTCAACTTCTCCTATTTTTATATATCCATAATGATATTTGTTCAGTGATTACATTGTAAAATTCATTTTCATTAATTAAAGTTAGACTCCATCATTTTCTCCATGCAGGCAGTTTCATAATCTAGAAACACATCATAACCAGACCTGGTCCTTATTGGCTCCCTTACTAAACAATTGCTGAAATCTGTCCAGACTGCCGAGATGTTGAGGGTGTTTCTCTTCCTTTCTCCCAGTGCATCCTGGGATAGGCTCCAGCCCCCCATGACCCTGACTAGGAATAAGCAGGTATGGAAAAAGGATGGATGGATGTCAAATCCAGCATTTGAGCTGGACTGTCTCCACTCAGCAGGTTCACCTTGGTTGAATTAGAGGAGCTGCTGTCAGCCAATCAGAGTCCAATATTGTGACAAATTAGTCACAATACCAAATATTCATTTTTATTAGTAAATACCATTTTAAAGGATAATTCTGGCTATTTTCAACGATTTAATGATTGTGTGGAGTTTTTTGTTCTTCTATTTTAGTGCTGCTTGAATGATCCTTTATTTGCCAAACATTTTGAAGAGCAATACTCTCACCCAGATACAGAACAGATTTCGAAACAAAATAATGGAAATTTAACAACATAGGACCTAAAACCATCAGAAATTATATCACTCTCCTCCCACTGCTGGTCGAGGCCAAAACAAGGTTTATCTTGGAGCTCTGGCCCTTTTACTGGATGAACTTATTATTAATGTTTTGTGTGTTTTTGTTTTTGACATTGACTAACAGCAGCACAGTGTGTCTTTGCTCGCAGCTACACTGAGCTGCTGGTCCTCATCACTGCAGCTGCACACTAGACTGTAAATCAGACCTGCTGTCTGCAACCCGGCTGTTTACAGTGTAGGAATAACATCTAATTCAGACAGAGGTTATATGATGCTCTTCAGCTGCATGCAGTCCGGAGTCCCACAAGGATCCATTCTGGGGTCCCCAATAAAGTGAGGAATAGCTTAAATTCAACATTCACGAGATCAGAGCTATTTCCAAACCAGGTCTCGTTTATTTATTTATTTATTTATTTATTTCCAGGTTAGTTTTTAGTCAGTTTTCAGTGGTAGTCTGTGATAGTTTAATCAATTAATACGTTATAAATATTTAGTAGTTATGTTTGATTTTTATTTAGTTTCAGAAAATGCCTACATGTTTGCAGCAGGTACTGTACAGTATAACCAAGAAATCATAAATCCTTTTTAAAAGTGGCACGCATTATGGCTCTTTAACATGAATGTTTGGGAAGCCTGAGCTGTGGCATCCAGCTCATGCCTGCACAGTTCAATGGCAGGGGGCGCACACAGGCAGAAGAGAGAGAGAGAGAGAGAGAGAGAGAGAGAGAGAGAGAGAGGATGGAGAAGTATTTCCACTAAAACAGGCGCAGAAGAAATTTATATTCCCTTTCGATGCGCATTACGGGATCTCAGTAAATTTCTGCTAATAAACCAAATCTACAGGCTGCTGACGGAGCCTCGTTCAGCCATGATGGATATTTTATCACAGAGAAAACACATGGTATACATGCCGCTTGCTGCAAGTAACATCCAATCCGAAAAAGACCTATAGCAATCTTATCATATATTTAAGAGGGTTATTATAGAGATATTCAGGCAAAATTACAGCCCTTGTCCCTGAATATAGTCTAATAGGGACACAACAGGAGATAAAATTATCATGAAGTAAAATAAGGCGACTATAAACTCCTTATTGAGTGCCATATAACCATAAGTCCCCCTAGGAATATTATAGCCATACCATAAGAGATAAATCACCATAAAGTACAATAAGGTCGCTATAATCTTCCTATTGAGCGTCATAGACAAACCATAAACCTCTGTATGAATATTACAGAATATCATAGAGATGAATATTCCTTCATAGAACACAGATGAGACGAGCGCGTGTGCGAAAGAGAAAGAGAGCGGCGCGCGTGCGTGCGTGTGCGCGCATCCGGAGAATCGCAGAGCCGTACGGTAACAGGCACGAGCCGCCGGGCGCGCAGGAGAAGCCGCAAAATAACAGCAGCCACTTAAACTGCGAGGAGAGCTTTGAAACTTCACCGTTCACGGTAAGAGCCACTAACACGGCATTTCCATCTCTTCTTCTCTTCACGGCCACTGTAAAAGAGCGCTTTGGATGTGATTTGATATTTCATTTTTTTATTTTTTTATTATTTTATTCACTGGGCTCCCCAGCTCTCCATTTGGGGAGCCGGAGCGCACGGTGGGTAATTAGGAAGAGATGAGCGTTTATGTGGAGACAAAAGACGCCGGTAGATTTGATGAAAAAGAGGCAAACAAAATGTGGAACGACATTCAACAGAAGGCTAACGGGATCATGTGGCAAATTCAGAAATCCAGCCTCAGTATTTTTTTCTTTCTTTCTTTTTTTACAGGCGAAAAATGTGCGTGAGATAAAGGGGTGTGTACAGTCTGGAGGAACATGCGCTCCACTCCATACAAATATTCACATTTCCCCCAATTATTAACAAATTGGCACCACCGCGTCTCCAAATAAGCCCAGACACACTTTATTGATCAGATTTATTCATTTTTAAGGTTATATAATTTCCACAGTAAGCTTCACGGCCAATTGAGCAACGCGAAGGCTCCGTTTCCATAATTTAGAGGCAGTGTAGTTCTACATGGCTGCAAAGAGAAAAAAATGTCCAGAAATAAGATTCCCCTCTTCTGCTCGCCCCACCTCTTTGTCTGTGTGGAGGTGTGACACCATTTGGCTGCATGCAACTGGCACACACACACTCTCACATAGACACACACTCATGCACATGCACACTTGCACATGCACACGGACACTCTCCCAGTCTGTACAACCAGATTATGTCATGATTTCAGATGAATTATTGATCTCATGTTTCCTTTTTATTGCACTGAGGAGGAGGAAGAGGAGGAGGAGATGGAGAATTGGGGAGGTGTGTGTATGTGTTTGTGTGTGTGTGGTGTGTGTTAGTGTGTGTTTGTGGGGGGTGGGGTGTTGGGGGGGTACCTGAACGCCTCTTCTCCTCTTACACATATTCAGCTTCACATCATACCTGTTGTGGTGCGTCGCTTTCGGATGTTATTTCTGCGGCGAGTCAAACTTTATTACCCAGCCTCATCAGTAATTGCCTGGTCCTTTGTTTCCCCGGGACGCATGCGCACTGGGCGTAGGGTGTGGATGGGAGAGATGCCACCTTGCCTATCAATAGACTGTGGAGGAAACGGAGGAGATGCATGTTGGGATTTCTGTGCCGTGTGTGCGCAGTCATTTCTCGCTTTATTGCAGAACAAAAATCGACTTGAGAAATAAAAATGAGCTTTGTGGGATTTGGGGAAACGAAACGTGGCTGCTGTGCGCCTTTTTCGTCTGTTTCTGTCGACAGAAATAGACCGGAGACTGTAGTCTGTCCGCTGTATCGGAGCCACAGCATCAGAATTAGGTTATTTTCAGGCGAATATTATTATTGAGGCTTTGCTGATCTTTTTCCAGTGAGGAAAAAAATATACAACATCCCCATGGTGTTTCATCTATGTGGCTTCGCTATTATTATTCCCATCATATTCCTATAGGGGTGTGTAGTGTGTTTGTAGTGACCTCATTGTGCTTAATTATATTGTTACGCCCTATGGTATCACTATAATATTCCTATAAGAGCTTACAGTGTGTCTTTGTAGCTCAGTTGTGGTAATACTCTATATGTAATGGCATTTTATCATCTGTAAATTCAGTAGAATATTCCTATAATATTCCTGGAGAAATTTCTTCTAATTTTTTAATTCCCTGAGGAATAGTTCTATGGCACTCAATAGAGAGATTATTGTATAAAATGGTATTTGTCTCCTGTGGTATTAGTATAATACGCCTATAATATTCCTATAGGGTTTTATGGTATATAATAAAGGGATTTAGTGGGTATATTGTGCTGTATAATGTTTTTTTTTTCCATATTTCTATAATATTATCTAAAGGGACTGGTAGGTTTGTGCAGATGTTTGCAGCTGTAGTATCTGTCTGAGATGTGTTATTGGATTACTATTAGTAAAACAGGATTTGTCAACATTTCAGTATAGTTATGTGTCGCTGCTCGCTGCTGATTGGCTGTCGGGAGTCACATGTCGAGGCCGCTTCATTCATCCTGCTGGATGGAGACAAACAGCAACCTGATGAGAAGTTATGATGGTGACTCATCCATCACTGCTGCTGTCAGCCGCTGAGCGCAGAGGTGTGTGTGTGTGTGTGTGTGTGTGTGTGTGTGTGTGTGAGGAGAGAGAGAGAGAGAGAGAGTCAGTGTGTGTGCAAGACTGAACGAGAGGGATGGAGGTACAAATTTGTGTGTGTGTGTGTGTGTGTGCGTGTGCGTGTGTGAGAGAGACTCTGGCAGGTGTCAGAAGGTTGCCTGTCAGGCTTCATGGGTCCCTCCCCACCGGCACGTCAGGGTCTGAAAAACAAACGTGGCCTTTGTTGCGTCTGCAGTGAAGGATCAGCAGCAGGATCACTTCATTAAACCGCAGCCTGCTGCTATTGTTCCATACACATCTATACTGT